>PVKA01013526.1:31732-54856 GCA_004027165.1 Ctenomys sociabilis | reverse complement strand
TACTCCTTTTGTCCTGTGCTTAATTGCTTGTCCTATTTAGTGGGTTCCTTCTGTTCTCATTCGTGGAGGTCTGGTCATTGTGGTCTCTCTCTAGATCATGTTTCAGTAGTCTGTGTAGGGATGGCTTTGTCATCATGAAATTCTTTAGTTGCTCTTTGTTGTAGAAGTATTTCACTTCTCCATCAAACTTGAAAGAGAGTTTTGCAGGTATAATAGTCGGGGCTGGTATTTGTTTTCATAAAGACTTGAAGAACTCTGCTCCATGCTCTCCTTCCCTTCGTGGTTTGTGTGGAGAAGTCAGTTATAATTCTGATGGGTTTTCCTTTGAATGTGATCTGCTTCTTCTCTCTAGCAGCTTTCAGTATATTATTCTTAGGTTGGATTTCTGGGATCTTTACTCTTATATGTCTTGGTGTGTTTTTTCTTGGGTTGAAGTTATTTGGTGTTCTGTATGCTTCAGTTTCCTGAATATTGGATTGTTTCCTCATATTTTGGAAGTTTTCTGTGATTACTTCTGCCCATGTTCTTTTTATATCATTTTATTGACTCCTTCTTTCTCATTTATGCCAATTAATCTCACATTGTTCATCTTGGTGTCATGTTGCATGTTGTGGATTTTTTTTTCCTGCATCCTCATTGTTTTTAAGAGATCCTTTCTCACCTTTTCAATAGCTGCTCCATTGTCCTCTAGATCTGAAACTGTCTTCGCTTTCACTCAGACAGTTTTGTAGACTCGTGATTGATATTTTTAGTTCTTTTATATCTCTTTGACTCTGCTTCACGTGTTCTATTTCTTTTCTGTATTGCTCATTGCAGGATTCTGTCATATTTGTGATCTCCATTATTTCTTTATCCATGTCTTCTTTAGTGGTAGATATTAATTCTTTTATTGCAGAGTTTCTTCCAAATTGGGTTTCCTTTGTATATTTACAGAATTGTTTCTGTATTTCAGATGCTATGATTTCAAAGATATTTTTTACTTCAGAAATTATTTCTGCTTTGATTTCCTTGTGACCTTTCTGCTGTTGTTTCTTTGCTTTTGATGCTAATTCATATGTTTCACCTGGAATAGTGTTCTTTGCACTTGTTCTGAGTGAGTATTGGGTTTCCCCCAGATGTTTCTGGATTTAGTTCTTTATTTCTGATGCTATGTATTCAAATATTTCTTTTTTACTTCAGTTGTTAATTCTGGTCTGAGTTCCTCTATACCTTTCTGCTGTTGTTCCTTTGCTTCTGCTTCTATTATTTCATTCATTTCAGCTGAGCTAGTGTCCTATGCACTTATTGGTGGACTCGAGACCTGAGATTGCATTTCCATCTTTGTCTTTATCCTTTTGTATAGTACTGACCTCTGACCTTTGGTGTAGGGCTTTGGTGCAGCTATAGCCTTAGTGCATAATGAGATTCGGGTGCCAGTCTATTAAGTTTGAGATTATCCAGTTATGCCTGGCCTGGATCTAGCTGTTGTGTTCAGTTCCTTTTTGCTGTAGCTCCTGTGATTCCCCTCTGTTGAATCACTGGTTAGGGGAGCACTGGTAGGTGCAGAAGCTCTCCCTCATACTCACCAGGCTGGGCGGGGGTGGATCGAGTGCCAGGAGAGTCACCAAAAGTTCTCGCTCTGGTGGTGGGCTTGGGGGCAATGGCTATGGGGAGTTGCCAGGTAGGTTTGTCTGGGGTGTCTCAGGCAGGTCTACGGCTAAGATGTCTTGGGGCCTGAGGCTCTGGATGGTCCAGAACTGAGTCGTGCAAATTCTCCCTCACTCGGAGGGCTTTGGGGTGCGATCCAGGAGGCCGCTGGACTGGGCCCCGCTGTCTCTGTCTGGTTGCTGTGGCTAGGTGGGCGTGGCTCAGGATCTAGGAGGCTGTCGGAGTAGGCCCTGCTGTCTCAGACTGGTGGCTCTGGCTGGGCAGGCGTGGGGTGGGACCTCCCTGTTTGGATTATGTAACATGAAGGTCCTACATAACACCATCCTAAAACAGATTAAAATATAATGCCAAAGTTCTTGTTAAATTCCACTAAGTACTTTTTGCCTGTAAGATATATACATGTTTATATTTATTTTTTAAAAAGACAGTAAAACATGTGTAACTGATCTCCTTAGCATCCTATATTGAATTGATTCTGAATATGTTACTTGAAAAGAGCAAAAATGTAAATAATCTCCACTGAAATATTATATTATCTCTCTTTGTGAGCATGGGAATGATTTTCAAAGAATGACAAGCAGTTCTGTTCTGCAATGCAAAATTCTCCATCCTTCCTATGTTTACTTATAATTAAAAGTCAGACAGTGATCATGTTTACTTATTGTAAAAAAACTTGAGAGTTGCTTCAATTAAATTTGTAAGATATTATGGAACATATGTATATTTTTTGTATTTATAAAATTTTACAAAAAAGTAATGAATACAATTAGTCCTCAATTACTTTGACATCTAATACAAAATGAAGAGCCTTTTGAAAATCACACTGGTACAGCATTCACCACCACTTACCGGAGCAAGACAGCATTGACACAACAGGCTTGCACGTTCTGGGTGAGCCCTGATAAAACGGACCGTTAGGCAGAATCCACGCTTGTGCAAGGTCATACCCTTGAAATTTGGAGCCTTAATTGTGGTTGTCAACATTGCTCTTGCTTTATCAGTACAGAAAACATGAGATTCTAAGAAGCTGAGTGTCTGAGATTCCATACATCAAGACTCTGGCATCTCAGAGCCAGTGTTCTTTCTCCTGTCAGAGGTGACCTTCTCGGATTGGTGAGATGGCTCAGTGGTCTAAGCACCTGCCTGCAAGTTCAAGGGCCTGGGCTCCATTCCCACTACCACATGATGTGCTAGCCCTGCGCGCCATGCCAGCCCCTGAAACTGCATGGTGGTGCATGCCTATAATTTCAGCACTGGGAAGGCTGAGACAGGAGGATCACTAAGAGTCTGAGCTGTGTGGTGAGACCCTGTACCAAACAAATAAATGCAGATTTTTTTTAAAAAGAGATGGTATTATTAGGGAGCTAGATAGATTTTCACATTTGTTCTTTTTGAACTAGTGATACAGATAACGATGTTAGAAGTAAATTTGAAAGGAAAACTGATGGCTTAAAGTGAACCACTGGGGTCGGACAGATAGCTCAGGAAATTAAAGCACCTGCTTAGGCAGATGCAGGGATCAGTTTCGATCCCCCGACCTGCCATGCTGGCCCCTCCCTGGGGAGCACTGAGTTAGCTAATGAGACTGGGCATGGTGGCACGCACCTGTAGTCCCAGCACGTGGGAAGCTGAAAAACAGGAGGATCACTACAAGTCTGATCTGTGTAGTGGGACCCGTAGACCCTGTACTAAATACATAGGTGAAAAAAATAAAATAAAATAAACTGAATCACTGGTAAACATTTTGAGCTTCTAGTCGTACTTATATTTTAGTGACATATCTAGTCTCTTTAATTAACTAACCTTAAAACTTTTGCTACTAAGGAAACACAAACATATACTTAGAACAGTGTCAGTGTAAAGTTCTATATAATATATATTTCCATGAAAATCATAAAACAGAAAGCAGAGAAGGGGTATATAAAGGTTTTTTTTTTAGGATTGCTTCTGTTTCTTTTATTTTTTAATTAATTTTATTGTTTGACTTTTGTTATACCTGACAATCATATTCATCATAGGGAATTTGTACTTGTACATAATATATCTTAATTCTTCTTTTTTTATATCTTACATCTTAGATCTTAGTTATATTTTCCACTTGCTGTGAACAAAAGTAGCTAGAAAGCAATCTTAGGGCCTGGACTGGAAGTTAATGCATTGATGTATACCCTCAGTTTTCTTTATATTTTGTTTTGTTTTGTTTTTATTTTTTTATTTTTGTTTTATTGAAGTACAAATATCAATGAGACAGTTTTAAGATACCTTGACAAGATGAATTTGATAAATTAATACATTGCAAACTGTTTTCATGTTTTGGTATTATAGAAGGTGCGTACATGATATTATACTTACAGACATTATTATACCGTATGTCTCTTATCAGTAAATTAAGAGAGTTTAGCTGTTTGCGTATCTTATTTTTTATACCTGAATTACATCAAAGATTCAATAATTAATACTTTCTACCTTGTTATTTTCCTAGTGGTTGTCCATAGTACTAGAAGCCAACATAATGTCCTGTCCAACCACCATTAGTGCAAATCTTGCCTCTCATAGAATTATTATTTTTTATTTTTTATTTTATTGAAGTACAAATGTCAATCAGAGAGTTTCAAGATACCTTAACAATACGGATTCGATAAATTAATACATTGCAAACTGTTTTCATAATGTTTTGCTATTGTACAGGTGCATACATGATATTGTATTTACAGATATTATTTTAGCAGATATCTCTTATAAGTGAATTAAGAGTGTAGCTGCTTACTTATCTTATTTTTTATACCTGAATTATATCAAAAATTCAATAATTATTTTTCTAGTGAATGACCACAGTACTAGAAGCCGACATAATATCCTGTCCAACCACCATTAGTACAGATCTTGCCTCTCATAGGATTATGTAGAAGTACAGTGTTATCTATCCCAACTGTACTACCTATACACACACATCATAATCTTTTCTTTCTATACCCCTTCCTTTGTCTACACCTGTCAAAGGTGGGCACTCCATTGTCATTCAACTAACTTAGGTGCTTGAACTCGACACCACAATCCAACACAGTCAGCATTCTACAACCATAGTGAGTTATTCAAAGAAATTGTCGACCATAGTCACTTACAGCTCAGCTTAATATTATGGCCCCACGATGTATATTTCATTTTTATACTTTTCTTCTGGATGGTTAAGACCTAGATAGATCAAGACTTATATACCAACACATGAACTTTATATTTCCTATGTGGTCATTGAAGTCTTCTCAGGGTTTATCTTGTAATCCTATACATTATTCTGTAGATCCTTTGTCTGTGTCATCCATGTGGATGAGTCACGGCCAATGCTTGACCAGTTTGCTCTCTGTGAGAGCTTGAGAGAAAGTTTTCTCTTCATGTGACTCTCCCCAGGCATACTATAGAACTTCAATCTCTTTCCTCTGTGGCTCCATAATCTCCATGTTCAGAAAATTTGGAGCTCACCTGAGTTTCATGATGTTGCAGTACAGGCTCTCCTATGTCCTGAGTCTTCACTGACCTTGAAAGGCTAGGGCCAAAATGTTGGCTGGCCTTGTGGCTCTTCTATTTCTCCCACTCTGACTTGTGATCTTAGGTTATTAACCATTCAGAAGAAAAGCTGATTAGTATCCTGAAGCATATGCCATTCACTTTACCTCATCTGACTCAATTGATTTTACTTCTTGTACGTTTCCTTTTGTATTTCTGCTTTTTTCTTTATATTTTGAGTTGAGTTGCCTCATTAGGTTCTGTGCTACAAATGTGTGTGTTAACTGTGCTTTCCAGTCAGCTTGTTGTAGTCCACTCAAGCGGAAAAGTAGATGAAGTAGTTCTTGTGAGTCTTCTGCTGTGCGGGGTAAATAAAGATTTGTTAAGTTTTGTGGGCTGCTACCTAACCAACTACTGCTTTTCAGGTATATCTTTGTTAAGATTTATCTTGAGAAGAGAAAATGTTTTGTGCTACCTGTGGGTTGAGACCTTCATAAGACCTAATTGCTTATTAAATTAGCAAATAAGAATACAGGACCAACCAGCTAAACTGGATTTTCAGATAAAGAGATAATAATTTCACAGTAATCATCTTAGCTATGTGGTGTGGATATTCTGTACTTGATCTCAAAACTTTTAATGTGGCCATTTGTCCAGAGTAGAATACAGGCCTTTCCCTGTACACTCTTTATTTTAATCTATATCTGGCTTCATGTTCTACTCTTCACCTGGTCTTGGTATTTTCTTGTTTCAAGATAGCTTAGCCTAATGTGCTGCTGTGCGGGGCACTCTGCTCCTCTGTTCTCCCTGCTAAGGTGAGACCATGATCCGAAGGCACCTACACACAATCTACAATGAATAAGTTGCTAGAAATAGAGAGAGGGCTTGTATTAGTTACTTGTCTCTCATTGCTGGGACAAAATACCCAACCCTCAAAGTTAAGGAAAGAAAGGTTCTTTAGCTAACACTTTGTAAAGGTTTCAGTCTATAATCAGCGGGCTCCACAGCAGGATGGCCTGGAAGAGAGGCAACTCTGCAGGGTGGCTAAAGCCAGCAAAAGTAGCAACAGGGAAAAAAGGAAGCAAGCTTGTTTGCTGCCCATATTGTGTGCAGGCTCCCCACCTGAGGGTGGGGGGAGCACTCACACCACCTGTGTGCCCTCCTCGTGGGCAGGCTCAGGATGTTTATAAACTAAGGACTCTGAACATAAAACTGTTGCATTAGTAAAGCTTCTAAACTTCTCAAGTGGACATAATAAATCAGCCACTATGGGTGGGCTACCATGCCCACCTGCAGCCTTCCTTGAGTAGAAAAAATTAAAGCATGCAATTTGTAAGCTTTGGGGATATCTTGTTAATCTAATTAACCTTGTAAATTACTGTTTTTTTCCTTCTAAAAGCCACTGGATAATGGTGGCTTAGGAGTTTTCATTCAAGGGTGTGTACTCTTTCACCACTCCAGATTCTTGGAACCAACTTCTGTGTGAACATGGATATTGTCAGGGTCCCACAATTCCCATGCTACAGTTAGGGAACTGGAAGAAAAAAATGTAAAACTGATAATAGTCCATTTTTGTAGTTCTACTTGAAATTGAAGGTTGCCTCCTTTAAAATCCAATCAGAAGTATTTCCAGAGAGATAAAATATATGAGGTATGACCAAAATATACAGTGAATGTTTAAATTTTTAAAGTTTTATTACTGTGAAAGACACATTGCCACTAATACCCCGCAGGATGCTTCCCCTAACTCCCAACACGCTATCTCGTCATTCTTGCCGCGGTGTGAAGCAGCTCTGGAAGGCCCCTTTTGTGAGTGTTTTTATAAGCTATGATAAGAAATATGGTGATTTTTGTTTCCAGATGTCATCCAATGAGAAGCCCGGCTCAAGAAATCATTGCAGTGTGTCCACATCTGCCTCAATTGCCTTAACTGCTACTGTGTGCCTCTGTCTCTTTTCTAAAGTCAAAATGACTTTGAAAAGTAAATATTTTGGATAGATTTGAGCCCTTGACACAACCATGGCAGCACAACTTCAGATGCTCACAGAGGAGGGCGTTCAGAATTGCTGAGGCCGGGGCAAAAACATCAGGATCACTGTGCTTAAAGTAAGGGAGAGTGTTATAATTAAAAAAAAAAAAAGTTTTGTTTATTTGTTTGTTTATTTATTTATTTATTTGGTACAGGGTTTCACTACACAGCTTGGGCTGATAGTGATCCTCCTGTTTTCAGCCTCTGAGGATTGGGTTTATTTATTTATTTATTTATTTTTATTTTATTGAAGTACAAATATGAATCAGACGGTTTTAAGACACCTTTTTTTCATTTATTTTTATTTTATTAAAATACAAATGTCAATCAGACAGTTTCAAGACACCTTAACCATACAGATTCGATGAATTAATACATTGCAAACTGTTTTCATAACGTTTTGGTATCGTACAAGGTGCATACATGATATTATACTTACAGGCATTATTATAGCAGATGTCCCTTATCAGTAAATTAGGAGTGTAGCTGTTTACTTATCTTATTTTTTATACCTGAATTATATCAAAAATTCAATAATTATTTTCCTAGTGAATGACCATAGTACTAGAAGCCGACCTAATATCCTGTCCAACCACCATTAGTGCAGAACTTGCCTCTCATAGGATTATGTAGAAGCACAGCGTTATCTATCCCAACTGTACCGTCTATACACACACATCATGATTTTTTCTTTCTACACCCCTTCCTTTGTCTACGAGGATTGGGTTTATAGTCGTGTGCCACCGTGCCCATTCTTGGTGGCTGGCTCAGTGTGCCAGGGCTAGGGCTGGTGCAGCATGTGATGCCAGAGATTGAATCCCTGTCCCTGTGCTTGTCACGCAGGCACTTAGACCACTGAGCTATTTCCCAAGCCTTTTTCTATAATTTTTTAAAAAATTTAAAGAGTCACTGTATGTTTCCATCACTTTGGAAAAATATCGCATTTCTTTTCGTCACTCTGCTGCATCCTTTGAGAATCTTTTGGATGTGGCCCATAGAGTCCATGTTATTACCCTGTATTTTAGTGATCTATCTGATTGGAAAATGAAGAGAAACTATGCACTGGAAAAACACTGGCTTCCCTTGGTAAGAAAGAGATTGGCTGGAAAAGTAAAATACTTTCAGAGCTTTCTGTAGGTAATAACTAGTACTACTTCTCTTGTGTCTAATCTAAAGACATATTCCCCACAAAGGAACAGCTACAATCACTTCTAAGTATGCTGTGCTGATCAGTCCTTTTGCAATTTGGCCTCCACACTACCCCATGGGGCAGGTGTTGTTTTTGTGCTCAAGGCTAACACAGAATAGCCCTTTAACCTATACTGGTAGAATAACTGAAGCCATTATTTTGCCTTTCTTGTACTGCTTTAAAACATAACCATGTGGTTGTTTCTTTTGTGTAGTTGTGGATTATCATACTAATAAAACTGGTTTTTTAGCAGTGTATCAGTAATACGGCCAGTTTCTTGATACCTGCTGGTGGGTCTCCTTCCTTCCATCCTCTGGTGGCTCCCAAATCAGTTCCCAGTTCTACTAGTGGGTAGCTGGGGGAACATCATCAGTTCTGTACAAGGCTTTTTGTGTGTTTTTCTCTTACTCAGCAGCCACCCTTTTCTTGGTTGAGGAAGCCAAGGACATTCTAAACCAGGAAAAGGCCACATAGCTAGTAAGCTGAGCCATTAAATTTCAAAGTCAGCATACGATAATTTCAGGTATTTATCAAGCAGATTCAGTTTAACCATTTCATGTGAAGCGTAAGCTTCACAGGGGCAAAGATCATTTCTCTTCTTCAGTGCTGTGTCCAAAGTGCATATCTTGTAGTAGGAACTCACTGAATAGTGGAGCAAAGAAAAGCTATAAAAAAACATATGGAGTCCTCCAGTAATTCCTGGGTACTTAAAGAACACTCAATTTCCTCTGTTTTTCTTTCTCTTCCTCACCAAATCTACTTCAAGAATATTAAATAAATTTTTGCATCCAGAACTAAAGGGACCACTTGGTGAAATATTACTAAAGCAATGGTAGATACGAGGCCAATCAATCTCGAACTAATCCTGAGTCTCTTTAGCAAATAGTCTCAAGCCTGTTGGTAGTCCAGCTCTGTTCAGTTTACTCTCTCAGGGGTAAATTGAACAGCTTATACAATTTGTGAGGTTTCTGGAGCCAAGTTTTGCTTTCCTGCAATACCTTGTGTGGGCAAAGTGTACTGAATTTGGAATGCTGCTAAACTTGGGGTCAGTGCAGAGTTCAAAAAACAAATTAAGTTTTGTGAAGGACTGTGTATTCAACGATCCCTCTAACCTGTTTGGAGGGATAAAGCAAGTCTTCCAGATACAAAAAGTATTTGAAGGAAATTTTTTATTGAAATCTAGTGTATTCACATGTGGTTATAATATGTCGGAAACCAGGATTTCTACCTTTGTGGTTGTAATGCCACAAATGTTTTTAAATAGGTGCTTCATCAATTTTGATGTTAAACAAGTGGGAATGATTTACCCAGAATCTTGCGATCAGATGTCTGAGTGTCTGATGTCTCCTGATCTAACCCTAATACAGATGCAACATAAGTAAAAAATTAAAAATAGATTATAGAATTCAGAAATGCATGCACTTACTTTGCCCCCTAGCAACACATGGTAGATTATGCCCTTATGTACAAGGGGCTAGGTTTTCTGTCTAAACCTAAATTTATGTAGATTTATGGCTTTTTGCTTTCATTGTTTGGTTTTGTACATTCACATTGCAGTCCTGTCTCCCTGGACAAGAGTGTCCAATCTGACCATAAGTCCTGCAAATTCTCCAGCTTTTATTACTAACTGGTAGAATCAGGACATAGACAGACAGTGCCTATGGAGAGCGAGTCGCTCTTTTCTGTACTGTAGAGGGCTTATGGACCTGTTGCTTTTTGTTTTTTATTTTCCCTGGAAAACCTTCTACAATGTACCTTTGACTGGCTCTGTTGACAGACTTCAGTAATCTAGATGAAGATACAGGAGATGAGTTTCTTGGGAAGTGGCAACTTTACCTATAGCTACCAGGAGCAGGGACATTATTTGCTTAATCTTGTGTTCCTGGTCCTTGGACATGAAGGAGTTGAATATGAGTTTGTTGATCAAGTGACTCCTACTTCTCAATCATAAGACCCCTGCTTGGCGTGTTCCAGTGATATGTAAGTGTTGCATAGTCTCTTTGCTTTTTGTCTGTCTCAAGTTTAGGGGCTTTGACTGTTAGCCTTCTTCTTCCAGAGGCTTTATTCATTCTCTTGGTTGCTGTTTTTAATTTCTTTTGGCTCCTTCTAGGATCACATTTTCCTCTCCTCTGATCCTGTGCCACACTGTCTTCTTTATCGCTGCAGTGGCCCTCCCATGCCCCGTCAACACTAGTACAGATGTTGTGTTGCAGTTGGGGAGCCAGGCAATAAACACTGCCTTTGCCTCTGACTCATCCAGCCTATCGCAAGGGTCCGTTGAGTGCTATCTGTATGTAGCCTGTTCTCAGGCTCATTGGTGATGGTGAGGGGCTCACTAGTGATGCTGAGTTCTAGCAAAAGGGCCTGTCTTTCCCCCTGGATGTCTTTTATTGTGAAACTACTCTGGAGTGTTATGGAGATTAGTTACTAGATAAGAGATATTTAGCTGTGGTCATTTCCTTCAGTGTGCCCTGAGATGTCAGTTCCATAGCTTATGATGCTTGTTCACCATTGCTTTAATTGTTTGTTTTCAAGCTTGTGAGGGCAGGTAGAAAGCTGCAGAACTATATGGCATCTGGCTACAAAGGTATCCATTGTGCTATCTATGACAGTGCATAGTCCATTATCGATAGAGAATCCACACGGCCTTGAATAGAAGCAGAAACATGTAGCCTTCAGTTGGAAATGCTGTAAACTTTTTTAGGTTCACCTTCTGGTTACTTTAAACATATATTGTTGCAGAGCTTTTTATTGCTGCTAATCCTACAGGCTCCACTAAGGAGAAATATTATAATAATGCTGAAATAAAAAAATAAAATATTAGTCTAGGAAGTAAGCAAGAACGAACCATGAAGCAATCTGTCTACTGCTATAGTCTAATATAAACTAGTCCAATAAAGCATTTAAGAAAATATTCTTACTAACTTTTAGAAATACATCTTAGAAACCTCAAGCCTTTGAGATTTCATAGATAATATGGTGTAGTATGTACAGAGCTGATTAGGACACAGTGAGGCTCTGATATGCAGAAATACAGAAGGACCTTGCTCCTGTATGGAGCAGCAGCTAGGGAGTGTGGAGGCCTGAGCACCCAAGTCTGCCTACTTGTCCCTTACTACAGGAGGATCACTCTATTCTACGTCAGCAAAGAGGCTCCGTAGGGAAGAACCAGCAGGAACCCAGAGAAAAAAATCTTACACAAGTAATTTTTAAAAATTTTGGAGTTTTTATTACTTAAAATGGTAGCATATTTAAGTGTATAGATGGGGTATTTTGTGACCTTATCAGGGAATACTGCTTATCGTAGAATGCTTATTATAGTTGGACTCTATATTGGTCAGCTTTCCCATCAGAAATGACATACTCACAATGGAAGGGAGGAGAGACTTAATTTGGCTGACGGTCTCGGCGGCTCAGTCTGCGATGGGCTGCATTAGGACATTCAGTGTAAGCCTGTCATGGTGGAAGCACATGGCCGAGTGAGGCTGTTCAGCTCACAGCAGCTGGGAGGCAGAGCAGGAAACTGACAGAGAGGACAAGGCCAGGGATCATGCAGGGGAGACCACGACTAAGCCAGGCCTCCTCGACACACAGCTGTCAAGCCAATCAAGTTCACAGTCCATTCTTACTGTCACAATATCCAAAATAAAAAGGGCACAGGAAAACAGATTCTTCCCAGTTCTCCTTAATGATTCCCAATTTCCCTAAATACTGAGATCCTAATGTATCTTTAGACTGACTCTCAATGCTAACATTCTTTCTGTGGTGCTCTTAGTGTACTGCTGTTACAGCCGTGATGTCAGGATCTATTTCTGGGTATCTGTTTTGGATATTCTACTTCAGATGTCAATTCCCCAATTGTATAGAAATGTTACTTGCTCTGTGTGCTCTGATCAGTCCAAGTGTTCATGTCACTTTCATGTCTACCTTTTGGAAGGTACCTTAAATTCTGAGTAGTGCTCTTGGGACCAACAACTTGAAAGTCACAGTGTTGAATTGATTCTTGCTCAAACGTTTCATTGTTGCTAAGTGTCTCTCAGTTTAGGACTTAGATCAGATAGAATTGCAACCTACATTGTGTTGTCCTGGATTTTCATATTAACACCGACATAATGAAATCATAATAAATTATACATAAGCATTTGATATGAATATTATGGTCATTTCAACTAGTGAAATAAGCACCATTGCACTGCAGTTCATACACGTCATTGTGGAACATAGAAAGTTCCCAAAATGCACAGGTGCACTTTATCTTTGTTTTTTAAACTATCCATAACTTATTTAAATTCCTAGTTGGATATTTGTTCATTGTTCCATTTGCTAGGGTCCCTGGAAACTAAGGACCTAAGATCTTCTAAATACTCAGTGGGAGGAAAAGAATATTTTTCCATATATAATTCATTTGGATGTCCATCTAGCCCAAGTATCTGCATATATTTGTCAGTATCTTGAAATGAAATATTTCAAAAGCTAAGGAAAAAAGCCAAGAGAAATAAATAAAGCAGTAATCTGCAATATGGAAGCCCATCACACGCTCTGAATAGAAAAGCTTCATGGAAACCAGACTCCATTAACAGGAGATTTTTATGGTCTTTCCTTCAGCAGTGCCTTGAAAATGAACGGAGACAACATCACAGCAGTTAGCAGTTGCTAACTCCAAAGCCAGTTTTGGAGTGAGGTGTTAGGTGCTAAGTAGTACTTAAAAGGAATTAATTGCCTCCAAAATCACACACAGAAAGTGTTATTAAGTATTTAAATCTTAGAACTTTCTAGTATGAAGCAAATGATTGAGAAAGGAAATTATTTATACAGTTAACTATCAAGAGTTGACATATTTGTATATTAAATATAAAACCAAAAATAAACTGAAAATTAGGAAATATATGGAATATATTATTGCTATAATCTTTGGGGAAGACATTTGGACTGTTTATAGCAATAACCTTCGAAGTACAAGGGCTTAGGGCACAGCTCAGTGGCAGAGTGATGGTCATCTGTGGAGGGATGAGGCTCTGGGTTTGATCCAGAGCATGGCAAAAAAATAGTTGGTAAAGAATCTAGGGCTGGGGGTGGGGAGATGGCTCAGTGGAATAAGCGCTTCCCTGCAAGCACAAGAGCCTGAGTTCAATCTCTAGTTCCATAATTTAGGGCTGGCCTGGTAGCTCAGTGGATTAAAGCACCTGTTTAGGCAGGGAGGAGCAGCCTGGATTTGATCTCTGGCGTTCTTTACCAGCCCCGCCCCCAAGGTGCGCTGAGATGGCAATTGAGATTGGGCATGGTGGTGCACGCCTGTAATCCCAGCTCTTGGGAAGCTGTGTAAAAGGGAAAATCACTGTGAGTCCAATCTACATAGTGAGACACTGAACACCCTATAGACTCTGACCTAAATATAGGAAGGAAAAAAAAAAAAAAAGAATCTATAATGATGTGAAAATTCTTACAGTATATAGTAATGGAGAAAAGGCACGATAAGGCATTGTGAACCTTGTCATCTACTTGGCATAGAAAGACAAAAAGAAATGAACCTCAGCATTATTTGTGAGTATTGAGATTATGGGTGATATTGTTATAGACTTTATGTTTTTTACATCTTCCAACATTTCTATAAGGAATATGTATCATTTTTATAGTCAGAAGATGTAATTTATTTTAATGAAATACTATTTAAAATTTTGTAACTTGTGAAGCTAAGCCTTTTACAGCACAAAAATATTAAAATTGTAAAATATTAAAATTAAATATCTTCCTTGTTTTTCTTGCTAGTTCCAAAGGTCTACTGAATAGAGTTCCTTTCTGCCATTTACATTGGCTGTGACCAGGAAACACATCTATAGATTTCATGTGATTATAACAATACAAGGTACCAAGCGGTGGCTTATTGCAAGTTTTGCTGTGTTTCTTGACTTTTTTGTATTCTTTGCTATCAATATGCCTTTCAAGAATAAAAATGTACTTATTACATATTGTGAACTCTAAAAAATAGAATAGCTAATGCTATAAACACTTTATTATTACAGGGGATACTGGGAATCAAACTCATGACCTCACCCTTGTCAGGCAGGTGCTGTGTTGCTGAGTTATATCCCCAGCTCTGATTGCTAGGATTTTAGGAGGAGATCACATTCAAATGAAAGTCCATTCCTTTGTTACTTTGTTTCAGTAAATAAAAGGTTGATCCAAGATTAAACATTGAAAATGACAATGGATATTGAGGTCTAGTGATTATAGTAGCAGGTGTTAAGAAAAGACACACTCCCCCTAAAAACCTCAGGGAGAACACTTTAGATAAATGAGTCATAACTGGTGCTCTAGCTTTCGTCAATAAAGTGAGTTAATAGTTTATAGGAAAGAAAGGATTTGGAATACTTTTTAAATCAATTTTGTGAAACTTGGCAATAGTGTTTAAACTGACATCTTTTGAGTATAGGAAACAAATAGGAAGGCAGTTATTCAGTATCTGTATTTACTGAAATTCCAATAATTATGTGGTCAGATTTAAGAATTATAGTTCTGTGTACTTTTAGTCACTGGTGCTTTGATTTAAAATATATAGGGTGTTTATTTTTATCAGCTTGATAAAGTTGGCTCCACTGCCAGCCAAACTGCAGCACAAGAAATCCAAGACATCTTATGGATTGTGGAACAAAGTATGAAATAGTTACTTAAGGATTCTTGACATCAATTTTTTTTGACTGAGCCATTAAAGAAAACCAAAATAGCCTCTTGTACTTTAGCAGCTCTTTGTGATTTTAGTACTTTGCAAAACATCACTAATGAGTATTCTAAAAATACTTTTGTGAAGCAGAAAAATAAGAGCTTCACTTAAAATTAGATTTTTTGAGGCAGAGGCCTTGGACTACAATGAGTTGGTGACCAATTCGGGTAGACTGCTGAGCCCCAGGGCACAAGGAAAATCATGAGTCAGTCTCCTTTCTTTATCCTTTTAGTCTGAGGAGTTGATGGTAATGGAGAAAAGCTTCATGCCTTCGAGAGACCAGTGAGATATTGTGGTTGGATGATAGTGTTTCAATTTCTTTCAAACATTGAGAATGGGCTAGATTTATGATCTCTCAATGAACAACCCAAAGTACTGTTTTTATTTTGGCCTTGATCATGTGAATGCTTAATCTCTTGCTCCATATACTGAATGCATGGGAGGGTAGTGTCCTCTAATTGACCTCTCCTAAAATCAAGTTCCTACTCTAAAAGCTGTAACCTAAAACCCAAAATCATTGGCCTTAAAGAAATTTCCTTGAGAGAATTAGGCATTCCTTTTTCATTTTCAAGGGCATATGTCTCATGCATGCTTTCAGGAAATGTGGTATCCTTGGCCTCAAGCCTCCCTGAATTTTGGGATATGTGTATAAGCAATAATCTCTCAGTTATAACTTGATTGGAGCCTGAACTCCATCTCACTAAAATTAGTTTTCAAATCTAAATTCAATTAAAAACAGATGTTTCCAAACAGACTGAAAATGGCTGTGTAAAAAAAAAAAAAAAAAAGAATCAGAGCTAGTACCTGGAGAATTGTTTGAGTTCTCTAGGTATTTGGAGGGTAACACATAGAAAAGGAGAAAAAAGAGTCTTGTCCAAAGAGTGTGCTCTTGCTTCCCACCCTACTGAGCACTTCAAGTACATGGGATCAGTATCTTTAAGGAGATGTGCTGTGATTTTCTAGGCTGAACTTTTCGGCATGATCCACTTCCTAATCTATTACAGCTCAAGACAAATTTGTATCTTGGGCTATGCAGTAATAATTCTTATTGCTGAGCCTTCATTTCTGCACCCAGAGGAAGGAAAACATAAAATAATTTGTTATCAAAAAGTAATGGAACATTAAATATTCCTGTACATAAACTTTCATTTAGCACATTCTTTAGAATTCCTTCTAAATCTGGCCTAATGGGAATTCAGGAAACATTAGTGAGTTTTGGGAGCTTTTTTCTCCCATTGAAATCAAAATCTTGTTGAGAAATGTATAATGGGAAGAGGAGAAGGCTCGCTGTGGACAGATAGTACCATGAACTGTAATGCATTAAAATGGATGCATAAGTTCTTCGAAGATGAGAAACACATGTCCAATTATTGTGAGATTCACCGCTCCTTACAAGTTCAGAGCAGACAGTCCTCATCTCCTTGTCTTAAAATGAGTAAGTCTCTCTTCAGAATAATGTTAAACATTAAGTCTGGTCCACCACCATTTTATTTTTAATCTTCTCTTTTATCCCCAGAATCTTACATTACTGGTACACTTCATCATTTTTTTTCTGGTGTAGAATAATATCCTTCAGAAATCTTTGATGCATCAGTGAATTAAAAGAAAAAAATGAGTTGTAAGTGCTTTCTCTATTTGTCATTTTTAATACATCTTGAGCCACTTGATTTATGATTAAGCATTTCTTGGGAGAGGAGAATGTTTAAGGTGATATTTTGAGCTCCATTTAAGGCAATTTAGTTGTCATCAGGTCCCCTCACCCCATAACCTTTGTAAGACCTTGCTTCATAAATTGGACCCAAACAATTGGCTTGTGTTTCAAGTAGACAAAGCCTTATGGAAATGATACTTGCTAAGTGTTTTTATTGGACATCTGGGTAAGAGTTAGCCTTTCTCAGGCCAGTCGTAGTCCACAGCTAGCCTTACTCTAACACTCATAGTAGCAGTTTCTGCTCTCAGAAAACTTTTAGAAATTCTTTTAAATTGAGAGCAAATGAGATTAATTTAGATTCACTCCCCTCCACACACGCACACACACATACCCCAGCTCTCTACTTTGGTTCCTGATTCAGTGGCTGTGATGACCAATGTTACCTTCATTCTTCCCTCACCTGTAAGTCAAGGCTTCACGTTGAACGTCTCTTTGCCCTTCACTATGGAGTAACCCATCCAAGCACCGCGGTCTCCACAGCCCAAGCCCACGAATGCCAGGGCGCTGTGGCTCCCCCAAGGAACACTAGAGCCCTTTTAGGGCTTGGAGGAGCTCGATTGGGTTCAGCCAGCCCAAATAATAACTAGAAGTTCTTCCTCTCAACCAGTCAATTCAGCCCAAGCTAATTTTAGAAGCCAGTGACATGGAGCCTCTCCACGGTCACATGGCCCAAGGACATAGGAAAGCTTAGTACAATTTGATGCTACTTCTTAGTAGCAAATCCTAAGCTTTATTTTAAATAGAAAAAAAAAACAAAGAAAGTATTGTCATTGCAGTGATTTCAAATTTTTAAAAGTGGAGGTGCCCTGTGTAGTATTTTTCATTACTTATACAATTATGTAGAATTTGATATTTGAAGAACATACTGCTCCAAGAAACCTAATTCTAGATAGTTAGGCCAAAGGCACAGTATTTCTTAAATGAGAAATACAGGTACAAGGACAAGAAATGACTTCGTCCAATACCGATCAAAAAAAAAAAAATAAATAACAAAATAGTGGTAAAATTTTTAAGTATAAAAAAGTTAAATATGTGTTAAGGGGGAAAATACTCAGAGTATTCACAAGATGTATTTTGTTTCTATTATAAACATAAAAATATCCATTTCTCTGAAGATCATGCATTCACAAGTGATCCACGAGACTGACAATAGTAACACATAGTGCTAGCATGCAATATTCTCTTTTACTATTACTGTGTTCCTAAAAGTTTTGTTGCAGTTCAATGTGAAAATTTATTTTTTTGAAAATGTATCAGTTATTTAATTAGATTCTTAGTAAGAAATTTGGGACACTAATTTAAGAGGATACGTTCCATTTGTCAGAGCAAAAATGGATTACAGGTAGTCCTGGAGCTGAGGAACAGCTTTGATTGTTGCTGAAATCTGTGAGTCCACCACTTTCTGATCCACCCTGCACTGCTCTGAAGTCTGGTATCTCTCTTTCTCGGTGTTGAAGATCTTGCCCTCCTGGTATCTGGGTTTCCACAGCTTCTTCCTTTTGAGGTAAGCATCAGTGAGCTGTTTGGGGATTTTTCACTTTGCTATCAATTTTTGTAGAGTTGGCAATGACAAATTTCTGGTGTGTTCTTACAACGAAGGCTAAGAGGCCCAGTCACAAGTTGCAAGCCCCTGGCCAACTGCTTCAGGAAGACCACTCTCTTGCCTCTGTGATGCCCAGTGAGGATGATCAAGGTGGTGCCAGGAGTGATCCTAGCTCGACGTTTCCTCTCCTGCTGACTGAAGGGTTTCTTGCCGTGGCTCAAGAGCTTTCAGGGCACATCTTCAGTAGGGTAGTAGCTGGGCATTTTTTGAAGCTTAACCACCTGAGTATCACCATTCTTGTTCCAACAACTGTTTTCATGACTGTAGCAAGAACTTTTTCCTTCTTTTTCTTCTCAACCTTTGATTTAGCAGCTGTGTACTTTCTCTTGTTCCCTTCTGGAACACATAGCAGATCGGGAGTATCTACCAATTCTGCTAACTGGGACAGGATTTTGGCTGCCCCTTCTTGGACTTTTTTACCTTCACCTTATCCTTTTTTACCAGTAACACTGGCAGCACCCTTCTTGGCTTCAGGTTTCTTCTCTATAGTGCCTGGCTTCTGTTTCTTTGCCCACCATCTTGCAATATGGGATAAAGAACTAAATTTTATTCAATGTGAGAAAGTAAAGCATACAATGTAGTTAAGGTCTTACAATGACACTAGAGCATTTTGTTTCATTGTGAACTTGGAATTGATTGAACACAGAACCTTCACATTGAGCTATTTTCTCAGTCCTTTTACTTATTTATTTTCACTTTGAGATCGTGTCTTGCTAAGTCACTAAATTCCCTAGGCTCTGCTAGAACATGTAATCCTTTTGCCTCAGCTCCCAGAGTGCTGGGATTACAGACAAGCACTACCAAGCCCAGTTTTAGAGACCTTATTAAATGAAGTGCTCACACGCACAAGTCCTTACTTTCTTTAGGCGTGCCTTCAGAGTTAAGATGAAATGTCATCCCAAGGTATGGATGATAAACTGTGTTTTTAGACCATGGTCCAGTTGACAAAGCAGATTCCCACTAGGTGTTCCTTTTTATGGAGAGAGGTATTAGCTAAATTCAAAGACAGTATTGTCCCTGCATTAGTAGGAGGCTAAGAGTCACTATCACGAACAATCCCAGATACAAGTAGTCTACAAGAGCCAACTTTCACCTTTCTGTGCCTCAGTCTGCTTGTGTGTAGTGGAAGGATCTAAGTACAACCTTTAATAGCCTTTCTAGCTTTAGAATTACCTGTTCTCTATATTCAATTCTCGAGTTTTGGATGATTTTTGTCTTGGTTTGATTTGGTTCCTTTGGGTGTAAGGAAAACAAGCCAGGGAGGAATGTAAGGTAAGGCCAGGAAAGGAAAACAGGAGCGAGAACTTGGAGAAGAACAAAAGGAAATGAGCTTATAGATAAGTAATGGGGTGAGAGAATTGTGGGAGGTAAATTAATTTCCTGTATCTCAGTTTTAATATGAGGTGGAAGTGACTGACGACCTGCAATATGGTTCTGCAAATAGTGCCGGAGTTAATAACCGCGGTTAACTTTTCCTTAAGAAGAGCTCATCAAGTGACCCTGCAGTTCAGGCTGTGCTGAGCGCAGAGATCCCAGGCGCCTAGTTTGGGGTTGTAGGAAGCAGCACCCTTATCACTAATCAAGAGACTGCAGCCTCTGTTCAAGATGTGGTGAGCAAGGAACATGGCAGAGATGACTCTCCTCAGGGGGAAGGATGAGTTCTGGCTCTTCTCCCTGAGCACATTCCTGGTCTAGCATTCTGCCCCAGGTGTGTGCATTGCTAATAAAGTATGAAACCTGTTTCCTGCCGAGGGGTCATTCGTTCATCCGACTACATCAGAGTTGATCTGAAAATCATTATCAGTACTTAGCAGCGAGTGTGTGTGTGTGTGTGTGTGTGTGTGTGTGTGCATGTGTGTGTGTGTGTGTGTGTGTGTGTGTGTTATGAAGCATTAGACTACTTCCATTCCAGGCATGTTATTTTTTATTTAGAAATAGTATCTTACTAAGCTGTCATGGTCTTGAGCTTGCTATTTTTCTTGGCAAATTTCAGGCTGGGCTTGAAATTGCAATCTTTCCGTCTCAGCCTCCCAGAGTGCTGGGGTTACCAGTCTATGACCACACTTCACTCTCTCTCTCTCTCTTCAAAATAAGAGTATATTCTATGTAACACAATATATTCTATGTAACACAATTATTTCTCAACTCAGACAGGTCTGGTTGGCTTTGCCATCTCTTCAAAGCATCATGAGTCATTGTAAAATATCTCACAATAGAAGGGACGGCAAGTGTTTCCCAGGTGGCTGTGCATAGCACATTGGTAAATTGTAGGTTGAACTGGTTCTGGAAAGATGGCAATGAAACATTTTCAAGTTTGTCTGGGGCAGAGAGAGCAGGGCCCCTACAAAGGCTGAATGAAGTACTGCAGAGGACTCTGACCTCTGACCAGGTGAAGTCACATGCAGATTGACCCTCTCAGCCAGTGAAACCGGTATCTATGGCACAAATGGCAGTCACTGTCCAAACAGTGTTTTATTATTGCTGTGCTTGCCTCCAAGACATGTGCCTGAGCTCATATTTGAAAAGAAAGTTTTTTAAAAAACAAGGTATAAAAAGTAAAGCCATATTAATATGCTGAGCTATAAAAGGCTCAAGTCAACAACTTCTGACATTGCCAGTCTTATGGATAACCCACTACTACTATGGAGTACCAGATATATTGGATTATTTTGCTGAATTCATGCACCTACAGTATTTAAAATGGAATACCCCTCTGACAAAACTAAACAATAAAAAGGGATACAAATGAACAACCACTTTGTATATGTATATATAAAATAGAAAAATATACAAAATAAGATAGATACACAGCTACTTTCTCAATTTAAGAGGAGAAAGATTTCCAAACACTAATAGTGTTTGGACAGGATATTATGTCTGCATCTTGTACTATGAATAACCACTACAAAGCCAACAATATGCAATGTATTAATTATTGATACTGTCCTACTACTCGGTTTTGAAACTGTCTCATTGTTATTTGTTTCTCAATACAATTAATTTTAAAAAAGGGAGTTTTTTTATTTTCTACTCTTAGGTCTGCTGGCTGCTGCTCAGGATCTTGCAAATTTTAAAGGCGTTTCTCATGCCTTCTTTGTTTATGAAAATCATATGTGAGTTTAACCAATTGATACAGTAGCTTTTTAAGTAGGGCCCCTCTTACATTATGCAAGAGAGATGAGTGCTAGGACCATTAATAGGAAATGTTAAATAAAGTAAAAAGTCATTTTAAAACTCGAAACTGTAAATAGTTTTTTCTAACTTAAAATATGAGATTGTGTATTCATTCAGGAATCAGTTAATATGGGAAAGCATGAGTTGTCCTTGAATCAAGATCTGATATTAGAACTGTTCTTCCTCAAACCCATTGTTTTTTCTGAGTCATCTACAATTTCCAGTTTTTGGATTTTAAAGTCATAGGTTTATTAGCATAAAACAAGAATCAGTTTGAAAGTTCTCATAAAGTAATGTGAGAATAGAGAACCCCCAGCTTTCAATTACTGTTTTTAATCTGACTTTCACAGTTGTTTTCAGTCATGTATAACTCAACAGTACTTTCAGCAGTTCCCTTTTTATGCCTCTGCAAAATGCCCATCTTTATTTTCATATAGAAGTATATGAATATAGCTGAGTATGGTGGCACATACCTGCACTCCCTGCAATTGGGAGATCAAGGCAGGAAGATGTAGTGCCCAATACTACCTGGAGCTGTACAGTAAGACTTTGTCTCAAAAAACTGCTCAAAAACCACTGCCAGTGGGAGAGGGACAAATTCTGGATGAGATGGGAAAGCTGGAACAAGTGGCTGTGGGCTAAATAGGTAACCCCCAAAATTCATATGTTAATGTTCTAATCCCCATGCCTAAGCAAGCAACTGTATTTAGAGATAGGGCTTTTGCACAGGGAATTAAGTGAAATTATTTGGGTGGGAACTAATCCAATATGACTAGTATTCTCCTGAGAAGAGGAAATTTGGACATGGGCATGGGCAGAGAGAAGACATGGGGAGACACAGGAAGAAGATGCCTACCTGTAAGGCAAAGTAAGTCACCTGAAGCAGATTTTCCCTTCATTGGCCTTAGAAGGAGCCAGCCTTCCTGCCTAACACATCAAATGTGGGATTTTAGCTTCCAGAACTATTAAAAAAGTTTTCTGTTGCTTAAGCCAACCAGTCTGGAGGACTTTATTATAACATCTTTAGGAAATAAATGCAGAAGCTTTAAGGAGGAGGGAGCTTGTGATATGGGATATAAGGCTTAAGTAGTCTATGAATGACACAAAATGAGGCAGAAAACTGTAGGCACATGGAAGAGTTGCAGGCATGTGAAAGAGTAAGACCAGAGACTGAAAGGTAGGCAAGAATTACATTCAATGAACAGGTTGACTAGAGAGTGAGCAAAAACAGCAATGGGGGGAAATTTGGTTAGATGTTCTCTGGGCAGTAGGGCAAACTGAAGCCTTTGGAACCTTGAGGTAACCAAAGCAGAATTTTGGACACATTATCTTATACAGAAAAGGCTCTTGGACATAGTAGCCAAGTACAACTTTGGCACACCTGGGGACACATTCCACAGCACACCTGTGGATATATTCTATAGCACACCCAGGGGACACTTCTATTGTGCACCTGAGGGACACGGGGGACACATTCTGTAGCATACTCAGGGAACACATTCTACAGAGCACTCAGGGAGCACATTCTACAGAGCACTCAGGGAGCACATTC
>PVKA01013526.1:0-31632 GCA_004027165.1 Ctenomys sociabilis | reverse complement strand
GGAGAATATGTTCTGTAACATACCTTGGGGATACATTCTATAATATAGCCGAGGGATACACTCTATAGTATACCTAGATGATACATTACCAGACACCAAAGGATAATTGAAAATGTGCACTGTACATTTCCATTACTATGATGTTTAATTTATAAGTTAGACCCAGTAAAAGCTTAACAAAAATAATAAAAACTAAATAGAACAAATATAATAGCATACTTACCATTGTTTAAAATTTTACAATTGTGGGCTGGGAAGATAGCCACTGAAACTGGGCCTGGAGGGGGCATATGATTGCAATCCCAGTGCTGGGCAGGCTGAGCCAGGATGATCACTACAAGTCTGAGCTGTGTGAAGACCCTGTACCAAATAAATAAATAAATAATTTTTGAAATTTAAAATTTAAGAATTGTTTACTCTGGGATTTTTCCATTTAATGCTGATTTGCCACAAGTAATAAACAAGGGAAAAGAAAATGGCAGATAAGGTAGCTCTACTGACCAAGTCCTTGTGAGTGGCGCGTAGTGGGTGGCAGACAGCAAGAATGCACAGCTGAGTGCATGCGCAGGTGCGACCGCCTTGCCATCGCTCGGCCCTACCTAGCACTGCTTGCTCCTTATCCAGTAGGGAGCGGGCAGTGTGAGCCCCGGAACTCAGAAAGTGTCGTGGGTGCCACGCCGGCAATGAAAGTCTCACGAGTGCAGACCTCAGTTTCTACTCTTCTCTGGGCATATTTGACATCTCATCTTGGGGTGCTGAGGATGAAAGTGTTTCATCTTGCGTGCAAGATAGGAATGTCTTGAAAGCTTATCAAATTTTAAATGCTTCATAAATTCTTTTGAATGTATTCAAGGATGACTGTGTCCAAAATTTTTGGTGATGTTTGTAGCTTGTTGCATTACAAGAGCTTTCCCAGACATCCATGAACTCTCACTATTCCACAGTTTTGTGATATTTTTAAAATGGCTTTCCAGAAATGGTTCGATAAAAAAATAAGGCTCAGCTCAGAGATATTTTGATTCAGTAGGCCTGGGATAAAGCTTGGATATATCTATTTATAAAAAGTTCTTTGATGGTTGTAACATATAGCTAAGGTTGGAAAATCACACATACAATCATTCTGCTCTCAATTCATCAAACTTAAACAGCTGACCAGCGAAACAGAACCACCTGAATAAAATATAAACTCTATTTACCAAAACAAATTCATGGCCAAAGGCACCCCCAGTGAAGCCCAACTTAGCCAAAATACAAAACTCAATATAAAAAAGTAGCAGATGGGAATATAATCCATACATTTAGGCATGTGGAAAATGGAACTTTATTTCTCCATAATTCAATTTCTATTTCATGCTTTCATTCCATTAGTTGGGAAAACCTTAGCCAATGCAGAGTGTTTTCTGCCTCTTTCCAAGAGTTGCAGTGAGATATCATGAATTTACTCATTTTATGCGCTGGGGGTTGAATCCAGGACTCCATGCTTCCTATGCGTATGGTCCACCTCCCTAATCCAGATATTGGGAATTAAAATCCTTGCAAGGCATAGGGGTGGGAGTAAAGGAAATTGTCCATCTAATCTTTGAGTTATTGTTCTTCCCAATGGTTTCTCCTGCAATGATCTCCTCATTCCTATCTAATCTTCATTGCCATATTGTACCTCACACCCCATGTATGGTTTCTAGAAGTTTCTACTCATCTATATGCATCACTGTGCCCTGAGAAGATAAGTCTGTTCCTTATATCTTTACTGGGTAAGGGTAAACTATGTAGTTGCCTCTGGCAAATTACATTGCTACATGAAGCAGCCATTTCAACCATCTTCCAGGTAATGTCTCCAAGCATCTCTGGCTCCTTGTGTTCTACAGACCCAAATTACAATCTTGCACCCACTGTAATTTGCCAAAATGACTAACACAAAGGGCAAGAGGAAGGGAACCTGGTACATGTTCTCCAGGCCTTTTAGAAAGTATGGGTTGTTCAAAAAGGGTAAAATTGTAGACATCAAGTACCATGCAAAAAGAAATGGCTCACAAATGTTACCATGGCAGAACAGGAAGAGTCTACAATGCTGCTGGCATTGTTGTGAACAAGCAAGTTAGGGGCAAGATACTTGCCAAGAGGATTAATGTGCATACTGAGCATAGTTAACACTCAAAAAGTCATGATAGCTTCCTGAAATGTGTCAAGGAAAATGATCAGAAAAAGAAGAAAGCCAAAGAGAAAGGTGCCTGGGTTCAGCTGAAGTGCCAGCCTACCCCTCCCAGAGAAGCACACTTGTGAGGACCAATGGAAGGGAACCTGAGTTGTTGGAACCTATTCCTTAGGAATTCATGGCATAAACTGGGGGTGTTTCTCTGCCATTCAGTGCCCAACTGGAAGCTTACATATTCCAGGTCCTAGGTAAAAATAAAATCATCCTGTGTTGTAAGGGTGGTTTTCTTAGTTGGACAGGTATATGATGCTTCTTACCTCAGAAATATTTGCAGCAGATTTTCACTGTACCTAGCAATTGTGTGTAGTCTTTACTCTTCAGTGTCTTTCTTGCTGAATGATATTGCTGAGGTATTGTGCAGGTGTATACCCAAATACTCAAATATTTATAAAATATTTATTTTGGCTTGAAGATTCTGTAAATCACCATGGGGAAAAGATGTACCAAAATAAATGAAAATCACTTCAGAAACAAATGTAAGTCCATTTCAGTTAAATAAATTGTTTAAAGCATCAATAACAACAAATTGAAACAGCCATTTCTACTACTCTAAGATGTGGCTCCTTCCATAAAGGGTAGATTTCTTTCATTATGTAATCCCCAAACCTCTTTGTGCTCCTTGTTGTAGTCCTGTCTGCCACGGCTCTGGCATCTACTCTTTGCTGGCCCTGCCCCTGCTACAGAGGATCTATCCTAATCTCTGGGGCAGTAAACTTAGCACCCACGCCATCATAAATTCTCTCAAATTTGTTTTGTTGTTATGCAAACATGTTTCTTTAGTTTTCCTTTAAGGGCTGGACACTTGAACAGGTCAACAAAGATGCTTGTGTTTCTATTTTAGGAACTATCACTTGTTCCCAGAGGCAACAATGCATTCAGCTGCAAGCCTGGGGTGACACTGAGAAGTAATGGAAATAGATGGTTAGACCATCTCTGAATTTCTTTTAGCTAGCCTGGGCTGGTTTTGTGACCAAAGATAACCAGTGTTGGTGGCTGGTTTAACGAAGAATGAGAGACTATTGGCATGAGGGTTAGTGATATGAAGCACTAACTTAGCCAGAATGTTTTATAATAGTCAGAAAATATAAAATATTTACCTTAAATGTATCAAAAATATAAACAATAAGGTTGGAATGAAGCTTTTCTCCCTCCCATGTTTATATTTATTCTGTATCTTGTGAAATTATTCCCTTCTAGTTTGCAATATTTTCCTTGGAGAAATACTGGCTTTAAACTTTTATTGTTATCTTCTACAGACTATCACCTTAACTCAGAGACATGCTTGCTTGGAATGGGAAATTGCATTTACTCGCTATAAGTTTGTGAAAGGAAATTGAATTTGATAGAATGTTTATTGCTGGAAATCAAGTTCACTCACCTAAACTTGCAACGTACCCACCAGCTCTGTGGCCTCTCTAACTTCATTCCATTACTTTGCTCTTATAAAAGGGCCTTGGCTTCATTTAGTTAAAAAGCATCAAGTCAGTTACTTAGCTTTTTCTATATAAGTTGGTTAGAAAACCCTACAAATCTGACAGAAGTGCTTTTAAAGAGTGATATGAATTTACGCTTTCTCCACTAGTGGAAAAAAGGAAACATCAAGAAAAAATGATTAATTTTCCCACTGCTCTTCTCCCACAAAACTTTAAATGCCTTTCTAATATGTCTCAGCAAATATTTGATATCTGAATGGTGTCATTGAGGGGGACATAGAGCAATCAGAGAAGAGCCGGGAATTGGATTTTTAGAAGTTGAGGAGCACATTTCATGCCCAGTTCTGTCTTAGTACTCAGGGTCCTGCTACTGCAGAAGAAAGTGGGAAAATTCATTCACATAAATGCATTGGCTATTGTCTCTGCCATTATAAGTTTCATGAGATTCAGATACTTTGTCAATCTGTCTAATTGTATTGAAAAATTAACTAATTAACAGATTATCTCAAGAGTCTGGGTTGAGGATGATTTCGCCTTATATTTTCAGAAGTACTGATGGAAAAATCAGTACTTTGGGGACCAATGTGTCAAAGGGGTTGACCTGCCAATATCAGCTGAGGCTGTCTTTGGAGCAAATGCCCTACCCTCGTCTGTGCTAGTCTGCTGGAAGAGTGCTGCAGGAAGCTCACCTGTGCCTGCCTCTTTTGATGGGGTGGGCCCTGGCCCCTCTCTGGGAAGGCACACTTGTACATTTACAAGCAGAGGCTTTCTTCTGGGTAGTTGGCATAATTTGGGCATGCAGGTGGTCAGTAGATTAGATCTGTGAGGGCTGGAGGAACAGACAAGCAAAGCATGCTCCTGACTCAGGCTTTCCCTTTGTGGTGTATTGCCTGTGTGCCAGGACTGAAGGTGGTACAGATCTGCCTGTCCCGAGTCCCAAGGACAAGACATAATTCTACCTTCATATCTTTTCTTTCATTGTCCTATGGTTGCCCCAGAGACTCTCTAGCCAAACTCTGAAATGCTAAGTTTAAAATTCATAACTTGCAGTGCACCTTCAAGTGCTTAAAATCACTCGAAGGATGAAAGTCACTCTTCACATTTTCCTTTTTTTGTTGGACTGGAGCTGAGAATTAGGTAGCTAAGCTTAACGTTTGGGTAGGTGGGAAATGGACTACATGCATGTATCTGTATGTGTGCTCAGCTTCTTGCTCAATAGCACTTTTAAAATTTAAAAATAAAACTAAATTAATATTCATGATTTAAAATGATTTGTCTAGGGTTGGCCAGATAGCTCAGCGGACCTTAGGCAGGAGCAGAGACCCGGGTTAGGTCTTCGGTGTGCCATGCCTGCCCCGACACCGGGGCACACTGAGACAGCAATTGAGACTGGGTGTGGTCGTTTGCACCTGTAGTCCCAGGGCTTCTTAGGCTGCAAAGAGGAGAATCACTACAAGTCTGATGTGTACAGTGAGATCCTATAGACCCTGTACTAAATACATTTTTAAAAAATAAAATAAAATAATCTCCCTCAATGCTGAATTTCACATTTTTTTTTCAGGGCTGAGAAGGTGAGTTCCACAATGCTTAGTTTTTGTTTTATTTTATTCATCAGTATAAAATATGTGAATTTTTTCTTTTTTGACCTGTTATATCTACAACATATTTTTTCATGAGGAAAGAATTTTGGCCAAGAATTATCAACTATTAGCACCTATTGGTGCTAATAGTTGAAATATGCAGCTATGTAGTCTGATCCAGCTATACTCTAATTACCTCAAATGTACTTTTTAAGAGGCTAGAGGTGAAGGTGGCTGAAAGTCACAAAAGACAAATAGTTCAGACTCTAGCAAGCCTAGTTCATCAAAACTTCCAAGGAAAATAGAGAAGGCTTTGCAAACCTGTGCTGTTTTAGGGTGGCTAATGTTTTATTATAATGCCCTTTCTCCTAAGTGTTCCAACCTCAGTTATTTAAACATCCCATCACCAACAAGAAGGCTAGATTATGACTTGTCTTAATCCCACATTCCTTCAGACAAGTACAGCTGGCATATCAGGGCATTGTATTTATTTATGTCATAGTACTATGAATATTTCTAAAAGGACATTTGTTTTATACATCACTTCTAAGGTTTATCTTGACTTAACACTTGCATTACTAGGCTGATATATGAACATGAGTCCATAACATAATTTTTAACTTTCTATATGAGGTAAGTAAAGCAGTAAAAGCAATGGAAGTTTCATACCACATCAAAAGGCATAGAATTTTTTTTTAAACTTTGTTTTTTTGATTGTGTATTAGTGCTTAGCATTTTGCTTGGCACATAGTAGGACCTCAGTGAGTGTTACCTCTTATCCTGCTAAAACCATAGGAGCTCTTGCCTTTTTTGGAGGTTTGAATCTCTCCTTTGACTGGTGGGTGTACTTAGCAGGTGATATGTCACCCAGTCTGGAAAGGTAACATTAAAAGGAATGAGTCAATCTCCCCATTGTGTAGACATGGACAGTGAAGCCTAAGGAAGTTAATGACTTAGACAAAGTCATCCAGGTAAAGTGAAAGGCTTGGGACTAGTACTCTGACCTTCAGCCTGCTGTGATTTTCATCAGCTCTGGGCCAGATTTTTTCTGACAAGTAGAACCCGTAAGAGCCTCCAAGCAGTGCCGCAACCTGTAGCACCTTTCTTACCACTTGAAAACAGCAGGATTTGCAACACTGTATTGAATGGCCTCAACAAAGAGTGAAAGACCCACAGGAAGCCCTGCACCCGTCTGGGCTTCAAAACTAAAGCCTGAGTTAAAAGACCAGTCTTCTGGAGTTACTTTGATGTAGGGAGATGCTGCAAGAACACTGCCGCACATCTGGGGTAGGAACACCTTGTCAATTTAGATCAATTGCCAAGTGGCTATTTTGCCTATAAAGACAAGAAAATCAAATGGAAGTTATCATGAAAGAACATAAGGGAATGTTTTGTCTCATTTCCTTTCCTTCCTGGAAATATGGGTGACAAAGATCTTCACATTCAACATTATTTTTGGAAAAGAAGTTAACAAGCACCTCTAAAGCTGTTTTGGCCAGTTGGTAAGAGATCTTATCTAGATTATGCCCTGAAGTTGGTTTTTCTTCCATTTTATTCCCACTGTGGCTCATGCTGAAAAATGTAAACTTATTAAGTCTTTCCAGATACTATTTTTAGACCAAAATCTTCTCAGAAATTCTTTACTATCAAGAGAAATTAAAATATAATATTATCTCCACTTTTTTGTCTTAGGATTTAGAGCTTTTTATCTGAAGATAGGAAATGAGTTCTAATATTGTTCTGAATTTGGGCCGTCTTCAATCAAAAGGTTAGTGGATGGCCAGCAAAGTGTTTCTCTGACTGGCAGCTACAGGGTCAGTGGTACTTCAAAACAATTTAGCTAAAGTACCAAGTTCAGAGAGCTTTGGACATGGCATGGTTGAAAGAGCATGAAAAGAGAATTTTTGAGTGTTTTGAATTTTTATTTATTCTTCCTTTATAATTTGAACTATGGGCAAAGTGATTTGAAATGATTTGCCTTTGATTTTAGATGAAATTTGTGTAAAAGGGTAGATAAATTTACTTTTGTTCTCAATACCTTCAAGTGCCATCTTCTAATATAATAATTTGGATCATGAAGCCCTATGTGACAAATGAACTCCCCCCTACGATTTCTTAAAACATAGTGGATATAACCTTCCAGCAGTCTACTAATGCCAGGAGATACTGCAATAATTGATAAATTCTTGTCTGATGCTCTGTGATGATTTAGAAGGCAAATCACCAAGTCTTCTGTTAATTTTATTTCTTTTCACAAATTGTTGACAGATTAAATATGTGCTTCCTGTTGTTCTTCTTGTCTTTTAAAACTTTTGTAAAAATGTAAACTTAATAGCTATCACAAAAACTGGCAGAAGAATAATGGGCTTTTATTTTATAATTTAAGAGCGGGGCCAAGATTTCCTAGATTCTGTTAGATTCTAGTTTCTGCCACTGTTTTTTTTCTCTTTATTTTATTTTATTCTATTGAGAGACAAATATCAAAGAGATAGTTTCGAAGCTGATTAATAGGACGTTTTCAATAATTAATATATTTTACATTGTTATCATCTTAGTGGTTATCCATAGTACAAGAAGCAGACAGGATATCCTGTCCAAGCACTATTACTACAAATCTATCTTCTCAGAGAATTAAGTGAAAGTAGATATATCTATCCTAACTATTCTGTATATACAAATATAAATTGGTCCTTCCTTTGTATCCCCTTTATTTGTTTAGTCCTGTCAGAGATGAGTATTCCATTCACATCTAAATACTACAGGTGCATGAATTCAGCAAAACAATCCAACACAGTACAGCAGTCCACAGTAGTAGTGGGTTATCCGCAGGATTGGCAATGTCAGAAGTTGTTGACTTGAGCCTTTCACAGCTCAGCATATCAATATGACTTTACTTTATACACCTCATTTTTATACTTTTCTGCTGGATGGTTAAGACCAAGATAAAACAAGACCTATATAACAAGAAATGTAACTTTTATATTTGATAAGGTCAGTCAAACACCCTCAGGATTTAACCTGTAACCCTGTACTGCAGTTTGCAGATTCTTTGTCAGTGTCAGCCATGTGGATGAGTCACAGCCATTGCTTAACCAATTTGCTGTCTGTGAAATCCCGAGAGAAAGTTTTTTCTCCATGTGATTCTCCTTAGGCACACTGTACATCATCGATTGCATTCCTCTTTGGCTCCATAATCTCCTTGATCAGAAAATTTGGGGCACAACTGAGTTACAGGATGTTACAGTACAGGTTCTCCTGTCCTGAGTCTTCACTGACCTTGAAGGGCTAGGGCCAAAATGTTGGCTGACCTTGCAGCCCTTCCTTTTCTCCAATTTTTGATCTACAAAATTAAGTTGTTAACCATCCAGAAGAGAAGCTGATTATAACTTGTAATATATGCAGTTCGGTTTACCCTCACTATCTGTCTAAATAGCAAACATCTTAGGCATAACACAGAACAAGTACTTTCCATCAAGTATGGATGTATTCTGTCACTGTTTTTATACTTGGAAGGTCTCATTATTTCAAAAGTGGCTGTTAGATTTCTTTTGAATTTGAGTTCTATGAATCTTTCCAATCAACTGTTTTGAAACTACAAATATTAAAGGGCTTCCTTATCACAAGGGAAGGGAAATTCAATGTTGTCTTTAAATCTTTACTTTCTTGTTGTCGTTAGAAGTGCTATAAGTGCTGGGGAGATGGCTAAGTGGAAAAAGTGCTTTCTTGGCAAGTGCAAGGGCCTGAGTTCAATTCCCGGTTCTGCCAAAAGAAAAAAAGAAGTAGCTACAAATATGGATTGTTTCCTATTCTACTTTTCCATTTATTTCCTAACAGTTAATATGAAAAGTTGCTGATAGTTTCCCAATGCAGATTGCTGATTAAGAAGCTTCTCATTTTATATTCAACTTCTGGTTCTTTAAAACAAAAACGTATGAACAGTTCTGAGAAAAAATGACATTAAAATCAATACCATTAAAATAGATCTTGCCTGAGTAGCCACAAAATTTTCCAAATAGTCTGCCATTGCAGTACAAGATAGATGTGGCCTTAGAGCATATGTACCGAGGACCTGTCATTCACAGAAGGCTGGGACTGGATGGGGGGAATATACCATTGCTTCTGGGTACCTCAAAGTGTGGCCTAAAATGTGGGAAACCTGCAACTAACCTTCATTGAAAATGTCGATTCAAGGTCTGCGCCCAGATTTGTGGTTCAGAGCACAGTGGGTGAAACCCAAGAACCTGCATTTAGCAATAGTCATACTACAGTTTGAAAATGACTAAAGTCAGAGTTCACCTATTTTAGATAGAGAAATAAAAATTGCCTAAAGCCACATGTATCAGTCCAGATTTTACTAGAGGAACAGCTAGAACACAAGATGCACAAATGTATAAGAAATTATAAGACTGACTTACGACGGTCAGCCAGAGTTGGATGAGGAAGCGTGCCTCTATTAGGTTGCTGTAGTTTCCCACTGAGTTTAATAACAGGGCATGGCAATATTAAGAGGCCCCTTAAGGGATCTCATGCACTCTAGGTATATTCTTCCTTTCCTCCATTGTAGAGTAGTAATCCAATTTCTCCTTTGTAGTTTGGGTCAATCACCCCAGACAACTCTCTAATTCTCTTTTTAGCTTGTTTCCCCAGAGGCATGAGGAGACCAAAGTGACCAGGGGGAAATCTTAGCCTCTAGTTGAGTGGTGTCGTTGTTGTATTTCCTGGTACAGCCTCCCTGCCTCTGGAACTGGGAATTCTAGTCCAGCAGAACATAAGGTCATGGGGGCTGGGAGCAAAAGTTTTGCTAGTGGATCACTAAGGGTAATGGTGAGTGGTACCCTTCCTAGTCCCACCCCTTGATTCCTGGACCCATGAATCCTGGCTATAGGAGACACAGTACAGCACAGAAGACACTAATTCAAAGCATATACAGCTTTTGCCCCAGCCCTGCAAACTATTGCCACCTAGCTGGCACTGTAACTGTGTCTTCACAAAACCATTCCACCTTTCTATCCATACAGCTGATATTGATGGTGAGGAACATGATAAGACCAGCAAATCTCATGAGCATGAACCCACCACTTCACTTCTTTGGCTATAAAATGTGTTTCTTGATCAGAGGCAATGACGTGTGGAATTCTGTAATGGTGGATAAGGCATTCTCTAAGTCCACAGATGGTAATTTTGGCAGAAGCATTCCATGCAGTGAAGGCAAATCCATGTCCAGAATACATGTCTCTGCCCATGAGGACAAACCATAGTCCCTTCCATGATGGAAGTGGCCTGGGCTATCAGAAAGTGACAGAAGCCTCTCATGTCAGAAGTATTCAAGGGGAGAAGGGGTATCACTGCACACAAATACTCCTTGAGCAACACTGAAAAGTGAGGCTTGATGCAGGGTGTGAGCGCAATGTCACGAGTCAACATCGGGCAGTGTCTGGAAAGGTGCTGCAGCCCAGGAGAACAGCTGGGTTCTGAAATCCCAGCCAGCCACAGTACCTGCACTAGCTTTGATCCACATGCTTCTCTATCAGTGATACTGTCAGCCTGCTGCCTCTGGGCTACAGCTTCACATAGCCAAATTCTCCCTTCCTAGCCAAAATCTATGGAAATAAGAAAGTGGGAGAATTGGAAAGGAAAGGCAACCAATTGTCTGTAACTTAGGCCCAGAGATAGAATGGTAAAAATGAACAGAAACCCAGTTTCTTTGTCCTTTCTTTCCCTTCTCCGCTTACTTTTCTTCTCTCTCTAACATGTGCTCTATCACTGAGCTACCTCCCCAGCCCAGAACCTAGTTTCTTCACCCCGTACTAGTACTTGTGTGGTCCTCCTTGGTACAGTAATTTTTCAGTGTCTTGGTGCCTTCACACACACTCTGAATGAAGAAATTGTGGATGATTCCTCTGCAACATTTCAGCTCAGAGACTGATTTGGTTCAGGAGTAGCAGTGTCTTAACTGCTTAGGTGCATGGTGATTTAGAAAATGAAGATCCTTCGTTACCTCACACCTGTCCTGTAATCTAGTTAGGACTTAAATGATCTGATTTTCCTTCTGGTATAATAGTTATGAAAAAAAGCTTAAGATCCAGGTAATTTGGCAGCAGCCCCAGCTCTAGCTCTCACTAGTGCTGTGACCTGGGGCACACTTCTCCTAGTCTAGGCTTCTCCATCATTTAAAATTGGGATAGTACCAAGCTCATGGTTCTGTTGGAAGTTTAACATAGAATCTGCAAGATACCAGCTATATGCCACACTTGTAGGAAAGGTTCAGTGCCAGTAGGTGTAGGGGGCAAGTGTGTGTGTGTGTGTGTGTGTGTGTGTGTGTGTGTGTACATGTGTATGCACATGTGTGTGTGGTCTTGGGGATTGATTCCATGGAGTTACATGTGCTATGCATGCCTTCTATTATAGAAATATGTTTTAACCCACTATGACTATTTTTTTAAAAACATAGAATCAGATTTTCAAAAGACTATAGATGCAGGATGCTTTCATTTAAAGCCACCCAATGGATTTACTTGTCCTTTGCAAATTATCCTTTACAAATTTGCCTTTTGATTTATTCTCCCCTGCCTTACAGTATGTGTCGAAGGGAAGGACCACAGCAGAACCAGTGATTAGTTTGTGGCCTTGATGTGTGGCTAAAAGTATACTCCTGGAGTTTCCTATACCAGCTCTTCCCTTGCTGGCGTTACTTAAGATGGTCCTTCCGGTGCCATCTTCCAATCAGCTAACTCATTGGAATCAGTGTTGCACCCTGCCTTGTCTCCTGACTGTTAAGTAGGGAGCAGACGGAGCCTTAGTCTGATAACACATTATGAATTTCTATCTTCTATTTCAGAGGGTTGCTCTCCAAAGAATCTCCTTTTATGTCAATCATACGTATCAAAATTTAGTGTCCAATCCATCACAGTGACACATCCACAGGGGATCAATTTTCAGCAGCCCCTCGTCCATAGGACAAAATTATTTTCCAAAATTATTTCATTGTCTTCTCAACGTGTTCTTTAGCTTGACAACAGATACCAACTTAAAAATGAGAATGAATTTCAATATTAAAGATTCTAATTCAGGAAAATATTTCATATAGGAATAAATTTGTCATACAAAAACATTATGCCTCAAAGCTCATGATTTCCTGGTTTTATATTAGAAACAAAACCTCCAAGTAGCTACACAGAAGTGAAAGAATGGAAGTAACTGAAATCCTTGTGTCCTTGTTCCTGCCCTCCCAAGTTACCACTGTTGAATTTGAATCTTTTGCTTTCCTGCAGGAAGAGGTGTTCTGGACGCCTGAGTCAAAGCCTTCAGGGCAAGCATCAGCTCCCCTGGAGCTGCTCAGACTTGCTCTGTGACAACTCCCATGGCTGAGTTCCTATGTTTTAGGGGTAAAATATGAGGAGGCCCCCAGAATAACTAGAAATTTTGACATTAACTTCTTTATAGAGCACAATATTTATTAAAAGGCAAGTGATCAAATTACCCAGGACAGCACAAATTTCACATGCATACACTGTTAAAGTTAACCACCACAATTCTCTGGACAATTCTGGGCCCAAAAGATTTTTGAGGGAAAGAATTCTACCACTGCTGTTGTTTAAAACTATTGATGATAAAGCTCAGACTGACATTTAATCAGCTTCATTAATACTTTTAAATTCACTACAGACACAACACTGTTGCCTGGAGCTGGCCCTCCCTGTGTCCGACCCAGGCCATCCTGCTCAACAAGGCCTTTCCAAGGCTCTCTGGATCCCAGGACTTAGCCAGTCTTTCCCACATGGTAGGTACTTAATAACTAATAATAAATTGTTACAATACGAATACCAGTAATGTTGCACTTTCTCATGCACTGTATTCTAAAAATCTCACTCTGGTTTACAGTCTTTGAGAGATTATACAACATGTCCAAGCTCAAAGAGCCTGCACAAGAGTAGCAGAGCTGGGTTTTGAACCCAGGTCCCTCTGGCTCCTGTGCCTTTCATCCACTTCCTCATCTGGACCATCATTCGCTGATACCTCTGACTACTGTCTTTAAAATTTATGATGCATAATTAAAGCAGTAACCTTTTGTGAGTAGTATTCAAGCTTGTTTTCATCCTAAATGCAAGTTGGAAAAATCTTTGGCACTGGTGCCTGTCATATTCATTAGGAGCCTTAAACCCATCTGCAGCTCTATTGATATTCATCAGCCCTGTTAAATCATTTACACCATCAGGAAATTAGTCTAGAATGACACTCCCTTTCAGAGAAAGGAACCAGGAAAATCCAGAGAGGCAAGAAGCTGAGCCCTGATGGGAAGCGAATAATAGCGGGTAACTGCTCCAGGCCCCGCTGCCGGGGGACAGGGGAGCTGCTGTCATCCATAGGTTGGAGAAATAAAAACCTGGCCGCCCTGGGATTTTCATTCACACGGCGAGACAATCCAGCGCTTGGCAAGTCGCTGAGCCTGCACAGCCAACCATCTGTTTCAAAGCCTCCTGCATTTTCCCATTCATGTAGCCATTTAATCTGCCCTTGGCAGCGCTGAAAATAAAATTTCGGAGGCTCGCTGAGAAATTCATGTCTCTGAGAAGCCCTCACTGAGATAAACCCAGGCCTCGCTCACCAGGGCCACTGCAGGAAGCCGCACAAAAGCCCTCCTGGCCCATGGCTCTTTTTCTAATCAGAAATTATCCCCCGCATAGTCACCAGGGGGCGCCTGCACAGGAAACCACTGTTCCGTCGAAGCTGCAGAGGAACCAGGGCTGGGGGTTCTGATTCAGCCTCCTAGGCTGCTGTGGGGTGGGACCCAGAATGAGCATGCTGCGTCTGTTCTTGCTTGGGGGAGATGTGGTATGATATGATAAAATGCAATGGAACCGTTAAGTTTCATGGCCACATTCTCTATTTAAGGGTTTAGAAGGTAAGGGTAGACCATGTTGCAAATGTAGAACAGTATTTTTCAATTTTCACTTATCAACACATCTTGTAACAATGAATGCTTTTTTAAAAATGTAAGACTTGTAGACTCGCTCAGACGCCATGAAATTTCCTTACAGCGAGGCTCAAACTCTGATACCTACCACACATTAATTGGATGATTTGATCTTTCCTACATTTTCTGAAGTCAGTGGTTCTAGACCTCAAAGTAACTGTGAACCTTTTAAAATGTGTAGCTGAAGCTTAGCAGATCTGAGTTGAATCCTGTGCAACTGTGCTAGAAAAATAAATTATCTAGGTGATTCTGATGGTCTTAGATCTCAGTACAACCACTTGCAAACAATTGCCGTAGCATATTTTATCTGCCTAGACCAGCAAGGGCTCTCAGCTTGAGCTGGGTGACGTGGAATGAAAGACATACTTGGTTCATCTAAAGGTTTTTTACTCCTGAACTTGCCTGGTTGTACAAATAATCTGGGCATTGATTCTCTGATTTAGCTGCACGCTAAGCCCTCGAGCGTGTTTCAGAGCCCCAGCCCTGAGTGCCATCCCCAGTGACTGTGATCTAATTGGTCTTGTATGCAACTTGGGCCATGAAATACAGTCAGCCAGTGTCTTTATAGAAGAACCAGGTGCCTGAATTTTTCACATGAGCTGCAATTGGCCTTTATGATCTGGCAAGTCTGTGAACCAAAACACCCTCCCACCCCTGGGTCCTAAGAGACTGTTGTCTTTTCCTGTCCCTGTGGCAGAAGGGGAGCAGCCGCTGTGCTGGAGCCGTGACTGAGGAGCCTGTAGCTGGTATGAAGCCAAACCAGGGCTCCCTTCCTGCCTCTGCCACCCATCTACACATGTGGATGTTTATAAATCAATTTTGATCTGTGGTTCGTATTCAGGAAGTGTTCTGACTGCTTAGCCATGTAATGATGGAGTGGAGGAAAGGTCTAATTTTGGAATGACGGTGGTTTGGGCAGCACTGTGTTCCCTGTGAGCCTGAATTTCCTAAATGCAGTCGTTCCACCACTCTGGCAGCTGCTCACCACAATCACACAGGCAGTCTGAAGCATTCTATCCATTACAGCAAATTACTGAGGGGATCATTCAGAGTAAGCCTGGCAGGCTTGCAGGACCTTCTTGATTACCAAGACAAAGGCAAGGTGAGGACAGAGCTGGCCAAATAATAGCTGTTGATTCAATTAGGGAGGCTCACCTGCTACCTGCATGCCTCCAGGTCTGACAGAGGAGGCAGGGTCTGCGAAAGCTGTTAGTACACAGAAACCTTAGCCAGTCTGAGCTCTTCCCACCTGAATGTTTACTGCTGTGATAAAGTCAGGGAAGAGAATTAACGTTTGTGAGATGCATTATTAGATATGATACACAGCACTCAGACATAGCATACATTAGTTCATGTAATCTACTCAACAGCTCCACCAGACATCATTTGTCTTATTTTATAAATAAGGAAACTGAGGCCTAATTTGTTCAGAATCATACAGATGCACAGAGCCAAAGAGAGACTGGACTGAAGATGTCTGTGGTCCCACAGCCCTGCCCTTCCTCATATTTTAGGCCAGTAGGCCCTGGAATCTGTTTCTCTAGATATCAGTTCACAGAAATTTCAGGGAAGCTAGGCAGAGAGGTGAGATCTGACAGATCCCCCATGAGGGAGGGCTACAGGTACTTCTCCACCAGAGCAGACAGGGAACAGAACGCCATCCCTGCCATGAGCAGAGGACTCTGGCTCTTCTGATCTGCAGCTTGTGCCTTGGTAGATGGTCAGCACTAGGCCCTCGCACCAGGGTGTCTCCCTGCTTATAAGGAGCTTGAGTTTTCCATTGCTGGGGTCTTTACAAATGTCAGCCCATTGTGTGGTAAGATCTTGGTCTCATTATGGGCTCCTCACTGTGCATTTCTGGGAAGTATTCTCTGATTTTAACCTTGCTGACTTGTTATGGTGGCTGCAGAGCTTGCAGTGAAAGAAGGAGCACTCAGCATTGGCTTAGGTGGGGATCCCCAGAAGATGGCCATCAGTTATGTGTTTGAGAACAGGTGTTGACTTGGAAGGTGGGCCAAGGAGCATGGAGAGGAGACCCAGAAAGGCAGATGGAGGAGGGAAGGGAGACAAGCCCATGGAGGGGGAGCTGGAGCAGCCACCATGGTGAGCCCTGGGTCTCAGCCTCACCCTGGATCTCGAGGAGACTGGAGAGCAGCACACACATTTTTCGTCTTTCTCCTGACCCCACCTCAGGATAAAAAAACTGAGATGTTGGTTCTCCAGCTCCTGCTGCCACTGACGGAGGGCTGCTCCCAGGAAGAGGCTAGAGAATTCTCTGCATGGCTAGGGATTTGGGCCAAAAGGAAGTCAGGAAGACCTCCTCAGGTTATGGGCATAGTCTAACCCCTGAGTGACTAATAGTGCAGATTGGACAGGATCTGAGTTTTCCCAGGGCTAGAAAGACCCAAACCACTCAGTGGCTCCTTGACCCTGGCTTAAGAGCACGTGACATGCTACCTGCATGAGGTGAAACCAGCTCAGGGAGAATGGAGCAAAGCATGGCGAGGGCACTTGCGAGCAGGAGGAGCACAAGTAGCCACAGACCACACTACAGACTTGAGCTCTGTAGGGTGATTTGAGGAACCCAGAACCTCACTTCATCCCTATGAGTGACAGGCAAAAGGCAGGACTCCCTACTAAATGAAAGATGAGCGATGAGTAATATTTTAAACTGTAAGAATAGCTATACTAGGGCCAGTGAGATAGCTCATCAGACTAAGTGCCTGCTTGGGCAAGAGCAGAGACATGAGTTCGATCGCTGGCACCACATGCCAAGCTGGCCCTGCCCTGGGGTGCACTGAGCCGGCTACTGAGACAAGGTGTAATGGTGGATGACTGTAATCCCAGCACTCGGGAGGCTGAGACAGGAGGATCACTATGAGTCTGAGCTGCATAGTGAGACCCTGTACCAAATACATGATAACCATACAAGTATTTGTTGTTCTTCTGCAATTCAAACTGAATGAGGTTTTTTGTATTTTTATTTGCTAACCACAGCAATGCTACCCATGCACTTTCTCTGCGTGTGGGTGGAGCAGGGACCCATGGCTTCTGGCACACTGAAGTCTCAACATAAAGTCTCAACAACAGAATTCAAGGCTAAGGAACCAGGGACGCATCTGCTTATTTATGTGAGGAGAGTCGGTAATGCGACTAGAAAGAGAATCTTCAAAGGAGGGAAGATGTTGGATTTTGGGAACAGGCAGAGGAATTATCAGGGTTGTACAACTTATAAATGACCCCTGGGTCATGATGCTGCTTGTGGTTTTTTTTCTAAGAACTTACTTTCACCACTTCTTGAACACCTAGTGTTCACGAGGTTCTTCCCACCGACTGGGTCAATTTCCACGTCATTCTTGCTGGCACGCAGAGAATGCGAGTCTGAGGTGCCGCTGTGCCAAGGCGGCTCGTCAGGCAGTTGAATCCCCGGATCCTCGGTCCCAGAGGTCAGGCTCCTCTGTTCTTCAGCAGGGCTGCCTGTAACAAGGGCATGTCTGACCCCAGTCCTGACACTGCCGGCTGAGGCTTGGCTCAGTCAGTATGAATTTGGTCCTGAGTGCAAAGTGGGATCATAGACAGTTTTCAGGAGACTAATGGATTGTTGTCTGGTCCGCTCCACAAATGCTGCCTACAGCTGAGCTTTGATTCTCATGTTAATGAACAGTACACATTCCCTTGAAAGCACTGCCTCTATGGGACCTGACATATACACTCATCTTATACATGGTCCTTGTAAAAACAAGACTTTCTCCTCCCCCAAGAGTAATCCACACATGAATTCTCGTAGAGAAGTCGAAGGCTCTGGAAAAAGCTTCTCTGGCAGGTGGGGCTCAGGAACGGCGGCTGCCTCCTGTTTGGGAAGGTTGAGGTATTGTGGCACAGGCAGGGAAGCTGGAGCTTGGACGGGCACCGTATCTGGGTCTGATGAGAACAGACAGGGAGGCTGCAGACCTGCCTGCCTGGCTCTGCCCATAACAGGAGGAAGCTGTCATGACGGGCCTTGCTGTTCGGGCACGGAAACTTCAGGGTTCTGTGGCTGGGAAAGAAAAAGGAGAGGAGGCTAAGACACATAGGGCCCCCTAGTAGTCATTGTACTTGCTAAGTAAAGGGGACACACATCTCTCGAAAGGGAAGAAGGGCAGAACTGCGGTGGGGAAGCCTCTGCACAGGCCTAACCCCACTCATCACAGAGGAAGCATCCCAGGGTGCCAGGAAGCAGAGGCAGCAGCCATGTTTGATTCTTTCTCTAACTAATTGTATTCCCCAAGGAATTCCTGAGGGCTGGCTGTACTTAACATTGGAGGTTGCTCCTGCATCCTATATAAACTGATGAGCTCAACAAGCCTGATGTCAAAAGAAATTCCGCAGCCATTCCTATGACCCTAAACCAAATTCTGAAATTAACCAACCAGTCAATGATTCGGTACCTAATGGGGATGGGGGCAGCCCCATGTCAGGTACTGATGAATTCAGAGAGTCACTTTGTATCAGAGAGGCATGAGTCATGAGCTAGGCTTTCCAAGAAGGTTTGTGAAGGGGGAGCCCAGGGGGAGCGAATGCAATTATCTAATGCAGTGGCAGTCTCAATGAAGGAAGACAAGGGCACAGGCAACAAAAGAGACACCAGAGCAGCTGGTTAAGGCCCCCAAAGGTAAAAACAATGCTGACCATTCTCAAGTGACTGGGACCACAGCTTCTTTTTGGGGACTTGAAGCAAATTGCTCTGTCCCTCTCTTTTTAATTCTCCTCTTGTGGACTGCATGAAAGCTCACCATGAAATAAGACTTGCTGAACTCTAAACCCAATATCAGGGTTGTACAAAGGTCAGGTATGGCTTGAAGTCATGAAATGTGAGGACAGTGCATTTGGTTTTCACAAACCAGGTAAAATGTTTACCCTAAAGCAGGCAATGGTAGCAGTTGTCTTTCCTTCTGGAGATAATCCAGGTAAGACCAGAGACAGCCTCACATTTCATGAAGGCAGCCCAGGACTGATGCACACAGCTTCCCTTCTGCTATCGCCCAAGGACATTTTTGTCCCCTGAGCCCACAAGAAGCTTACCATCCATGGGAAAAACTAGAGCTCAGCAATACACCTGAAAGGCTAGAAGGACAGAAGATTGTTCTGAGTCTGTCGCAGGCTCAGGTTGTGGGCAGTGCTCCCAGGGCAGCATGCGCCAGAAGGTCCACACAATGCAGTGTGCTGGGGGAGGGCTGGAAGACATTGCCCTGGTGGTGGGATGCGTGGCCGATGCTTGGTAGACCCAGGCTGGGCTATGGAAAGGAAGGGCCGTGACCGTTTATGCAACGGTGACTTTGAATCATCCCCATTGGAAGGCCGGGGTGAGTCCACTGCCCGTGGCTGGGCCTGACTGGCTGCCCAGACCTGCAGCTCGGTGATCTGCATTTCTGGGTGCTTGGTTGTAGCTAGCACTATGCAAATGTATGCTTAGAAAGGCACCACTTGTGACCAAGTATCTCTCAGGACACCTGCTGTTGAACATTACTAAGGATTCTAAGGTCGACACTTTAGTTCCACCTTCAGAAGATGGTCAGTTATGGTTGTGCTGCCACAGAGGAATAAAGCTAAACTCTACACTAGGAGTTTGTCTACCATTTGGGCAAGTATTTTAGCCTGAAAAGAGGGCTCCAGATCCCCTCATTGTATGGACAAGGCTATGAGATCTAGGGAGGTGAAATGCCACTCGTGGGGTACCACAGGGCTATGCAGATCCCAGGAGCCACCTTTCCAAGCCACGCACAGTGGCCTTTCTGCCACTCAACTGCATGGTGTAATAGTTTCCGTATTCAATTGCTTTGAATAAGCTGGCAGTGAGATGTGGGAGCTAAATACTTCACACTGGCACCTTTTGAATTTTGGAGAGAACACAGGCAAATGAATGCAGATATTTTGGCTTTCTGTGTTTGTCATCCTGCACCATCCATGGGAAAAACTAGAGCCATGAGCTCCTATCCTAGGCTCTTCTCAAATGAATCAGCCCTTTATCTCAAAGTCATTGACCCATACTGTGACTGCGGAGAAAGACAGAGGAGAGGATAACAGGCAACTGGGAGAGCAGAAGGCATTAGGCCTCACCTCTCATATGACTGTAGGTGCTCATGGGGTGTCCTGTCCAGCCAGCCAAGCCAGTACCCATCACAAGTCTGGAGAAAGGAGATAGGGGTCACCGGAGACAGACTACTCTCTGACCAGAAGCTATCTTCTGCACTACAGTCCTCACTGTTTTTACAAAGGTCACTGATGCTCTGAAAACCTCCATCCAAACTTTCCATCTGCTTTTTAAAGACTCAGAGTCAGAGTCCTAAGGGGAACAGACTTACATTTCCTCTCTACTGCTCTTGTGTAGCGTGCTGGGCAGCGGGTAGTGAGTTCGGCTTCTGCTGATGGCAATTGCTATTGCTCTGTTTTTGTACAAAACTCAAACACTCTTCTTTCAGAAAGAAAAGGACACATAGAAATTGTTTCTGGATTCTGGATTTGCCTTGGTCCCGTGGTCCAGGTACTTCACTTTGGACCTTTGGGTGCTATAACTGCCACCTGCCTCATTTCCCTTGCTGATTTTTTCCCCACTCTATGTTTCCTTTACAGAGGGCTCAGTTATAGCTATTATATCAAAACCATTGGTTGGCTGCTCATTTAAAATGCTTGCCTCAGTACTGCAGGTCTCTGTTCTGCTGGCTCCCACGTCTGCTTTGCTGGTATAGTGGTGAGCACACTGCCTTCCACTGGCTCCCACTCCCTGTTCTGCCAAGTTATATTTTTACAGCTCCCTAAACCTGCTCTTTCCCACCAGTTGCTCCACCTGCCTGCTTCCAGAGCAGTTCCACACCTTGAACCCCCCCATCTTTGCCTTCCTGACAAAAGCCAGCCACTGAAACTCATCCCAACTGTCACCTGACGTCTAGCATTGCTGTTACCCAAATGGTGACAAGGAGGAGGAGGAGGAGGAAGAGGAGGAAGAGGAGGATGCTGGTGCATGAGGCTTTTTATAATTTTAGTAGTGGATGGTATGTTATGAGCATCTTTTTTCAAAACCGCCTTACAAGGTAGGTGGTGTTATCTCTATTTTACAGTGAAAAGAAAAGAAAAACTGACTGTATTAGACACCCTTCCCACAGTGCCAGTTATCAGAGACCCCGGCAGTGGGTTCCAACCACCTGCCTGAGCTGTGGCGCATAGTGATAAAGGAGAGAAGAGCAAGAGACAAAGCAGAGGGGTGCACAACAGAGATGGGGAGCCACGACGTGGTCTCTCAGAGTGAAAGGCCCACTCTCCAGCCCATGTAGGGCAGGAGGTAGGGTGCTTTTTCTGGAACAGCAGAAGAGCAGAGGTAGAAAGGGCAAGTTTAACATTATAAAGAAAACAAGCCAAGACACATCCCCACATCTGGGTGCTAATTCTCTGGCCAAGGGGATGGTGATTTCCGCAATCCAAAACCAGCAACGCAGGTGGAGTGAAGAGCACCTAGGATAGATAGTGTGTCCATCTACAGTTTGTGTTCCCCAACAACTGTGTATCGTAGACCATATCCCTTCTGCGTCTCTTCTCAGCAGTCTGGCACAGGAGCAAAGTTCTAATCATCTTTTGCCTCTCCCGCCAATGCACTTCCTGCCACATGGCACCCATGTAGAACACTGAGCCTTGCTTCAGAGGAGCATAGGAAGTCAGCTGCCCATGGTATATTCTTCCAGTTGTGTATTCTTCTCACCTGGTGCCTTAAGTTTAAATTCTGCATATCAAGCCTGAGAAGAAAGAAAGCCCATCTGCTCAGCCAGAAAAAGTCTCCTGAGGGAGACAGGGAAGGGAGGGAATCCCCCCTTCTCCTTGCAGACTGAGGCAGTTCTCCCCGAGTCCATCTGTGACCCAGTGTAGTTCCATTCTGCAAACTCACATGAAGCTAATCGTGATTTTGATGGGAGTGTTGTGTAACAGTGTCAGGAGCAAGGAAATGAAAGGCTTGGGATTCATGACTATGGGCACTACAGCGGGAATACTAGAGACTTGGGTCAGGCAGCATCAGGGCTGGTTAACTTTATGGGTTATACCCTAGGGAGGTGGAAGGCCGATCTCTCTGTGCCCCTGCTGTTGTGTGTTATGGAAAGGTCAGGGTGCTGTGGCTTTCTAGCATGTAGCTTGGCATCTGGTTCACTTGGTGGTGAACCACTGTCTCCAGGGTTAGAGACCTACAGTACACTTGGTTTTGCCACTTCTCAGCCAGGTGGCCTCTGGCAAGGAATTGCTCCTGAGCCCTGGTTTCTGCCTCTGCTACATATGAACATTTCAAAGTTGGTGCCAGCATTGGGCAAGTCAGTGTACACAGAGGAGCAGCCTAGAACCTAGTCTGCGATTTAGTGAAGGGAGAAAAGGGCCACCCCTCAGACCCTAGCAGCTTACAAGAGCCACTCCCAACACTTCCTGCTCACACCTGAGCCTGTGAGTTCCCTTTGGCTCAGCACCGCCCAGCTAGATTTCCTTGAGGACCAGAGGGGAAGACAGGCCGGAAACCGCGCTGTATTCTCACCAGTCTTTTGAATAACTTTAAGGAGCAGGATATTGCTCTGTACCAGATACCCTATAATAAAGAATGATATATTTTGACAGTTCTTTGATTTTGTGGGTCCTTAGTATGAAAGAGCTAGAAGCAGGGAGAAGACAGCTATAATTTGGGGCTTGTGGCTAAGTGCAAGTTAGATGGTGGATGTCATTCGCTACCACTGTGCATTTCAAGTCTTCCACGTATCCCTCTATGTGAAGGTTTTCTTAGGACATTCTATTTCCTCCCCCTTCTCCAGACCCATCTTCTGAGTTCAGACAAGTAACCATTCACTTGAAACACTGCTCTAAGTGGGTGCTTTGGGTCCACCTAAACCCAGACCTGCAGACTACTGATGAGGAAACTAGAGTTCAAAAGAGGCTTGGCAACATGCCAGGCAAGCTGCATAGGGGAGCGGCCCATCCACTGGCTAGGACAGGACAGGCATTCCATTATGGATCTGTCCTTGGGTCCTGTTTCCCATTGTCCTATGGTTGTGGCCACCTTTGTCATGGCTCCTGTGCCCATCTGTCTGCTGTACTCTTAGTCACTCTCTACGTTTTCTTCAAATTGATTCATATTTTCACTTGAATAAGTTAATTTTTAAGGAAAACTTTCACATCATTACATTAATGAAATAGCAGAATCACTTGCCATTCATAGAAAACTATAACTGAAGATGATATAAAATATAATTCTGTGAACCACTAGCTAGATACTTTCTTACTATACATTTTCCTCACCAGAGCAAACCAAGAAAACTGGAAGTCTGCTCTTATGGTTGAAAACAATGTTATAAAAGAGCAATGGCCAATTCAGAGGTGATGAGACCTAAGCTGGACAGGAATGGAGACTTAGACTGGATTCCAATGGTGTCTGCCATCTTTGAGTCTGAGATGTTTGTTTTGTCCAACGTGATAAATAGCGTATTCTCTCTCCTTGAGGCCCCTGCAGCCCACAGTGCACCCCACCAGTACTGCATCCCCTTCAAGGTCAGCAGACTCTTCTTTCCCCAAACAGGAAGCTCTACCAAAGGCTGACCCGCAAAAGCTTTCGAGACATTTTGTTCAGTGACCAAACGCCACTGAATTCAGCTCTCCTTCATTTTCACAGTAGCTTACATGCTGAATTGAAACATAACTCTAGTAAATTTTCTGGCTATTTTGTTCACCCCCGAAACAATGTCAAGATAATTATATTTTAGATAATGAATCAGGGAAGTTGATCTCAGCGGTGGATAAATTGCCAATATATAAATACTTTTAGTTCTTGGAAGCCACTGCCAATTCTGCCTGCCGGAAGTTAAATTTTCAGTAGCTTGGCATGATTGATGTAGGCATTAGTCATTAAAAAAAAAAAAACACACACACACACAACTTGAGCTAAGTAATTTGTATCCAAAGGATGACATCAGTTAACACCATGAGCTTGTTGTTTTGAAATTTTACCACTAGATGGCGCACGTGCAATTCAAAAATTAAAGAAAACCTCAGCCTGTAAAGTACTAGCAGGTTACCAAAGGATACATTGTATTTACAAACCTGCCTCTACACAAGCGGGAAGGCACTATTTACCCTGAAGATGGTATTTCTTTCTTTCCTCCAAGACTTTGATATACTTTTCCTTCTTTCCCCAGGACAGGTCACTTCTCCCTACAGGCAGTGTTTCCGCATGAGTTCACCTTTTGAAACTTCTAACTTGTCATTATTCTGTTCCTAGTCCTGTTCCCTAGTAGAGAAAGTGTTCCTTAAAATCTTGTTTCTTTCTCCTCTCTGCCCTGACACCACTTGTTCCTGCAGGCGAAGGCACCTCACCTTCATGCCCGGTTTCCAGGTGCAGATCCGGCACAGCCTGCGGAAGCATCTGGGTTTGTAGGGCCCCATTCTCTTCTGTGAGCTCTGCACATCTTTATTCTCCCTGTATGATGACAGCAATAAATCTTCTCTAAAGTTTTTATTTAGAAAAAGTCCACATCAATGGAATGGTTGTTCTTGTACCAACTCTTTACCGTCAGTAGGAGATGCAGAGCCCAGCTCTCAGACCGAGACCGGAAGTAGGCTCCACACCTTCGGGCAACAGTCTGAAACAATAGACTGCATTGAAACTGGTGAGGCAGGCCCCTGAGTGTGTTTGGAAGTTCTCATCCAGGACTGAGCTATTCCTTCCCCTTGGCTACGTGTGTGTGTGTGTGTGTCTGTGTCTGTGTCTGTGTGTGTATTGGTGTAGAATAAAGGTGGAGAGCAGGGAAGGACTGAAACACTTTTATCTTTTTTCTAACCAAATAGGTGTGTCTCCAAAACGAGGCACACAAGAATATCTTTGCAGCTGGGGTTTCCTAGCTGCAGCCCCAGAACCCAAGAGCCCAAAGCCCTATTCCCGGTGGCTCCTAATTTCCTAAATAACCTTGGGCAAGTCACTTAACCTCCCCAAACCTCCGCGTCTCCACCCTTAAAGTAGGGTGCGGAGAGCTGTCTTCCCAGCTTCCCTGGGAAGTTGTGAGGACTGATGGCGAGAGAAAGGCACTCGGATCTGTAGTTTCTCTAAGAAAGGTGCCGCTTGCTCTTGGATGAGAATCATAGAAATAAATAGAACAAATACACACTGGCAGTCCATGCCAGAGTCACGGGGCCCTGTGTCCTGTGGGTTTCCACATTTCTCATTCTTCAAAAAAGGTTGGCGGGGACAAAACAAAACAAAACAAAACAAAAAAAATACCTAAGAAAGCCTTTGTTGGACAAAATGCTCACTAGCATTTTGATCCTATTAGACTATGTCTATAGATGAAATGGCTTTAAATGTCCTGAAAGTACTAAGAGGAAAAAACAGCACAGCCTGAAGATGTCGGGTGTCCCTGTCTAGCCCTTTGCGGCACAAAGCCGAGCGAACTCCTCTGACAATTAGCCTTCTATTTTGGTGACAGTAATTATCACGACTTGGCGCATCGCTTTCCCTCTTATGATAAAATATATATTCATGCTGCGGAGAGTCCCTCTGAGGACTATTTGGGCAGAACCCAAAATGTAAGGAAAGCATCGATTTTAACCTATTTAAAAACATTTGATCTAATTTGATATTTCTAGTTTTCAACAGCTTACAGCAAATAGATGAAAATAAATGTCTTGTCACATGTTGTGCTGTGGACTATGCCTTTTGGTTTTCAAAGACTCCTGAAAACAGGACGAGAATCCTCTATTAGCAGTGTCTGATGCCTCAGGATTTTCCAGCTGTCATTGTTCAAAGGTCTAATTTTTTGGAGCCTTGTGGAATGACCAAGTGGATTATTCACTCTAAAATTCTGTAAGTGATGTGTTTCTCAGAGTTCTTTGCCTACAATGATGAAAGAGATTGAGCAGGGTGCGGCAGCCTCAAGCCCTCTCAGGTGTTTCTAGGGGTGTATGTGAAGTTTTGTGTATATTTTCAAGGCAAACATCTAATTTTGAGGAAAAGGAACAATAAATAATCGTTGATTGTGCTGCTGCTCCTTTCTTTGCTGAAGTCTAATTATTGTAGTGGCCTGTTGCCTTGATTAAGGCTTTCCTCCTTAAATAATTAATTTGCCTTTATGCAAGCATGTTTGCCTCTGACAAATCTTAACACATAACACCGAGGACCTAGGCTCAAGCACATAGATAATTGCCTTGGAATAATTAACAATTAACCTTGGTAAAAGGAGGGCTAACATTAGTATACTATATTAATTCAAAACAGATTATTAGCTGCTTGGTGTTACAAAATATAAATATATAAGCTTTTATAAACTTACATTGTTGATATGTTCAGTTAGCTGGAATATGTTAACTAGTATGAAAGCATAGTTTTAATGTAAATATTTAACCAGTTCACTTAAGCATATTTCACAAGGATTTATGTCCACAAGATCTTTGATTTGCTTTTCTTCCTCTTCCTTCTCTTTTTAAATGAAGGACCTGGAATCAAAACATGCACTGAGTTCTTCATCCCACCTGTAGCAAAAAGTCAGCACATGTGGCTGAAAACAGTGGGCGGGCTGCATCTGTCAAGACTTTGGGTGTGACACGCACACACAATCCCCCCTGCCGGCTGTTGTTGGTGGGCAGGGCTTTCTGTTTTGTCTAATTTGTAAAGGAATGTCCAAAGAGGGCTCTCCGGTTTTCTGTGTCTTGTCTCTCTCCACACCTTCATGTGAGGGACAAAGACCCTGCTAGTGTTTTCTACACACATTCCTTTTGACACCTCCAACTCAGTTAATGGAACTCAGAACAGGAGACAGAGGGCTTGACTGAGTGCCCAGGCATCTCTTAGGCCCCATCCAACACTCCTGGGACCTTCACTTTATCTTCCTAAAACTGAGCCCTCTACACCAGCTCCCTCTAGTTAGGACTTTGGTTTCAATGTTCACTGACACATTCTCAGTTCTCAGTCCTCAATGATTTTCTGACCTCTTGAGGTTCAGCTTTATCGTGACCTCATTCCTGAGCTCAGGTTTGAGGTTCTACTCATGAAAAGACAGTATCTGCAGGAAGTGTTCCAGGCCATGCATTCAAAGAGGAGCCATTATCAGTCACATCTGGCACAGGGGTTGATTACAGCTCCCTCCCAACTAGACTTCACACATCTGCTATTAGGGCTTTCCCTTAAAGTCCCTGTCCCCAAAGTCGCATAGTGATTTCCACACTAGTGGGAACTCTTCCTTCCTGAACTAATAAAGATAAGTGATGTTTCCATAAATCTCACTTTAAGAAAACTTTTTTGTTTAGTGATGGGTTTGGTCTCCTTCTGCCTCATTTTCTTGGGTATTATTGATGTTGCCTGTGGGAACTGAAATGCTACAAAGAGGTCTATCAGAGTTGTGCTTTGAGAAAGCCCACCTGAGCTACATTTTCTGCAGAGCTTCCTTCCTATCACTAAATTCCATCCTTAAAGATAGCAGGGAGGAGGTCAGGCTAAGCAGGGACATGAAAGAAACTTGCAGAGGACAGACTTCCCAGGCTCCGACACTTTTCAACAGGTCTGCTTTCAGGAAACAATTCTCTTAGAATTTTTGGTAAATTTGCCACTGTCTTAAATTGCTTTTAGCTGTTCTATATCAAGAGCTGGACAAAGAGAGAGGCAGAATAAATTTCCTCTGTAATGAGCTATGCCCTAAAGTGATATTCCCAGCAAGAGAACAAATCAAACAATGCAAGCCAAGAATCATCAGCATTTATAAGTAGTATTGATTATGTGTTGTCTAATCTAGTCCCCATTGCTATAACAAAATACCTGAAGCTTAGTAGCTACAAAAAGACCCTATTTTGCTCACAGTTTTGGGAGGCAGAAAAACCAAAGCCAGGCAACCCATCTGTCTGGCCTCTAGGGAGGGCTCATGGAGTAGCAGGAAGGGAAACGCCACAAGCAGAAGACAGCAAGGGGGCACAGTGGGCTCGCCCCATGGCAACTCTTATGAGAACTAGCGAGGACCCTGTGCACACTACATTAGTCTTTTCTGAGGGAAGTGCCCCCAGTGACTGAGTTCTTCCCAGAAGCTCCACCTCTTCACGGTTCCAACACCTCCACCTTCCAGAACTTTTTGGGGACTTGCTCATGTCAGACCTATGAAGTGTTGTACCTGCTGCTGGTCAGCTAAGGAATGGGGGTGAAAGCCAAAAAGTCATGGAACAGATTATTTTGGAAACTATAAGTGGTTATGTTAAGAGGAGATATACTCAAGGCCTACAAGTAAAATATCAAAATGGGGAAGAAACAGGTGGACTCCCCAGGTCCAGAATGTCAAGGCTCTCCCTGCATAACTGACCTGATGGAGAAAAGAAAGCACTTGGAGAATGAGAACTGAGAGTTTGTGTGCTCATGGTTTGTCTACTGAAAAAGAGAATTTTTTTTGGGGGGGGGGGTTGTTGCTTATTTGATCTTTTATTCAGCCAGATTATATTTGAAATATCCTTTTTTGATCTTTAACTAGTCCTAGGGGAAACACTTATAAGGCAGACAAGATGTTTGAAAACTTTTGCATGTTTCACTAGAAAGTAAATATTACAGAGGAGGTGGTAGACCACATTCATCAGTTGTTACCATGTAATTAGCTAAGCAAATCCACCCTCCTTCTGCTGTGACTATTGCAAGGTCTTTAACTCAGTTTTTCCATCTGTAAGCTGTGGATGCTACATTTCTCAGCTGCCTGAGTTGGTATTTAAAAGGGCTTTAAGCGTCTCTAGAGCTCTATGTTATGTTATAATAAGATTTATAGCTCTGTACATTTTGTGCAGTGATAGAAAGTTACTGCTCTATATCATCATTATTTGAAATCTTCAGGTCTTTGCAATAATTCAAGACTTTGACAATGAAAGATTTAGCCAAAGAATCTGGCATATTGCTCTGTTCTTATTCTGGGTAAGGTTTCAAATTAATCAAATTGAAATTTTTAGAAATAATGCTTAAATTTTTCCAGCATCAAATGTGATTATTAAATTATTGTGCTTTTGCATATTTTTTAACCCTTCATGAACCTTTCAAACATGACTCCTTTTTGGTTTCTTCTAAAAGGTTTCAGTGTCTGTTATTAAAGCATTATTGGTCTCATCCACCAGATACCATTCAATATTTACCAACAAGCAGACAGAAGAGCCAGGTTTGCTCACATAACAGAGATGGTCACTGTGGTAAATGTTTGCAGCACATTCTTTTTTAAAGGTGATGTTTTACTTCCACCATAAGAAATAGCTGAGCCTTAGAAATTTTTTAAACTTTAGTGTAACTTTCGTACTAACTTTCCTACTACATGCATAAGTTAAAGTCATAAATACTCAGGAAACCCACTGATTTCCAGGGCTTTGTGCTTGTGATTTGGAAACAATCCTATGATTATGCTGATCCCTGAACAAGTCAATAAACGACTTTCTTAAAATATCATGTTATCATATACAGGAAAGTAGTATTTATTGAAAACCTACCATGAGCCACACTCTACGGTAAATGTTTCCCTTAAAGTGATAGGTAGCATACTAACTTCAAGTTCATGGCATGGCACATTGGGTTGAACTGTGTCCCTCAAAGACAGTTATATTCAAATGCTGAACCCCCAGTGTCTGTAAAAGTGACTCTACTGGCAAAGAGAGCTCTGCAGATATAGTCAGGTGAAGGGGAGACCATAATGAATTAGGATGCGCCCTAAAAATCCAATGAGCTTTGTCCTTAGAAGAGAAGGGGAGGCGCACAGGTGAAGAGCACACACAGAGAAGCCCTGTGAGACAGACACAGAAGCAGAGATGGGCATGATGCAGCAGACGCCCAGGATCAGCAGAGAGTGCCTGCTCCACCAACAGCGAGGACAGAAACCTCACAGAGTCACCTCCGAGCCTGCGAGAGGAACCAGCCCTGCCCACTCTGTAACTGTGGATTTCAGGCTTTCTGAACTATAAGAGAACAAATTTCTGCTGCCTAAGTCACGCAGTGTGTGCTGCTCTGTTATAGTGGCTCTGGGAAACTAATCCATATGACTACTAAGATAGCACTTCTGGTTCACACTCAAGAAATTTGCCCATGGTCACCTAGTTAATGTTGGATGTTAGACCCAAGCCAGGCCTGATGCCAGCTTCTGTCAAGCGTGCTTTTCCTAACACTTGCCAGATTACTATTCTCCTGTCTTTGCAGTTTTGGCCTTATGGCCTCAGGTCCTTCTGCTTGGGAGGTCTGGTTGTAACAGTGTAACAGTGGCCTTTTTTTGGGACCTGAAATGGCAAAGGCCCCTAGACTGTGGCCAACTCCTAACACCCTAGACTCCCCCTTGTGACAGCAGATTGATGTGAAATTATGCACGAACTGGTTAAATATTTGAAGCATACCAACTCTACCAATTGAACTGTCCACTTCATTGGGACCTAGAGATATACTTGGTGACAATTTGAATGTGTGCCTGTCTTAGCCAGTTACTTGGTCACTGAGATGCAATACCTGGCTCCCACGAGTTAAAAGGGGAAAGCTTTGTTTCACCTCACGGTTTTTAGAGGTTTCAGTGCATAGCTGGCAGTCTCCAAGGAGAATGGCATGGTGGGAGGATCTGGTGGCCGCAAGCTGCTCACACCGCAGCATCCAGGAAGCTCAGAGTGAGAAAGGAGGAGCTGGGTGGGACCGGGAGACCACCGTCCCAGGTCACAGCCTCAGTGATGCACCTTTTCCAGTCAGACTCCATCTCCTTGTCAGTGGCTTAATCCCAGATGAACCAGTCACCTTCATAGCACTGAGGCTCTTGAGGGGGGTGGCATTTAGATCAGATCATGTAACAGGATCTTTTTGGTGTTAAAGTCTCTCAGTCTGAATAAACTTAGAATATCTGACAAAGATGGGATAATTTTCTAGTTCCAGAAGTTATTTCAATGAGTGATTATTTTTCTTTTAAATAAATGGAACAAACTGCAAGGAACCCAGATATGTGGCTTATAAGAGAAATACCAGCAGACCTGAGTGCCAGTGAAGAAAGAGGTGGAAGCTGGCACACGGGTGTTCACAGACTTTTGGGCGGGGAACAAAGTGTGCTGATGGCAAAGGAGGCCAGGCAGGATGGAGCCGTTGTAGTGCACTTCAAGGAAGTGTAGCCCCTCCTTGCTTAGCAGTGAGGCTCAGCAGGTGCCAAGGGTCTGGTCCAAGGAGGTCCTAGTCACTTTAATGTATTTAAAGCCCAGTCTTTTCAGAATCACTGGGTTACAAGCTTCAATATATACAGTATCCTGCAATCAGTTTTATCAGAAAGGTCTGTCTTCCAAGTCTGCGAGCTTCAGTCACATCAGACGACAGGCAGGTTACTAAAAGAGACTTGAGACAGAATGGCCCTCACTTGGAGACTGTAAGGCTCCATGAAGGGGACTGCCAGGGCACCAGTGCAATAAAGAACATTTAAGCTTGCGTGC
>PVKA01013525.1:32100-54942 GCA_004027165.1 Ctenomys sociabilis | reverse complement strand
GAACCAGGGATTGAACTCAGGCCCTTGTGCTTATCAGGGAAGCACTTATTCCACTAAGTTGTCTCCCCGGCCCCTTACTTTCCAATCTTTCTTATATGGCTCCTCTCCCACCACTTGCAAATCCCTAGTGTAGCTCACTACTGGCATCCTACTGTCAAACACTACAATGAACCCTTTTAGGTCTTATTTCACCTGAGCTAAAGGAATGCCTGCCCCGCCCCACTGAATTCAGTGTCTCCATCCTCTCCACTACTTCCTACTACCAAGACTCACAAGTTAAAACTATCACCACCAATTCAGTCAACAAAACCCTAACTTGGAATGTCGTCACTAACTCTTTTGCCTTTTCTAACAAATTAAGTCTTGCTGTTTTCATGCTAAAATATTCTTATTCTTATTTCCAATCATACTCATTCTATCATTACTACAAAATTCAATCACCATCTCTCAGTCTACAGCCTTTTCACTGCAAACAGTGATTCACACAATTCTAACTGTGAATTAGACCATGTGAGACCCGCCCACAGTGAGCCCCTCAAATGCTCTCCACTTCCCCTAAGAGGGACAAGAGACATATCAAGCTCCTCAGTAACCAATAATAATCAGCTAACATTCGGCAAGTACACAGATGATCTCAATTCAATCCTCACAAAAACTCCAGTATAATATTCCTAATTCTAGTCACAAAGAAATTGAGTTTTCATATAATAAGCAAGAGAACCAAGTTCACAGCCACAGAGTGTTCCCACCCCCCCAGTACTGAGGATCAAACTCAGGACCTTGCATTTGCCAGGCAGGTGCTTATGCCACCATCCTCCACTTTGTTTTAAACCAGGCATTGAACTCAGTACCTCATGCTTGCCGGGCAAGCACTGGTCCACTGAACTATATCCCCAGAGCCCACTATTTGCTCTTACTACATAATGCTGCTATCGATATTATACAAAGTGGTTTCCTTTCAAAATTGTATCCTCAGACTACTAACTGCAGCTAGGTATGGTGGTGCAAACCATACCCAGCACTTGGAAGACTGAGGCAGAAAGATTGCTCTGAGTTCAAGGGTAGCCTAGGGTACAAAGTGAGTTACAGGTCAGCTTGAACTACATAGCAAGACACTAGCTCCAAAATAAACAAACATACAGGCATATATGCATGTATACATACATACGTACATTGGCTATGTATGGCAAAACACTCTGCATTCACAGTGTACAGTAAAACGCTGACTATAAAGTTTATGTTTCAAAGGTTTATGTTGAGCTGAAATGAACTGTTAAAAAGGAAGGCATGGGGCTGGGGAGATGGCGCAGTAGGATAAGCGCTTCCCTGGCAAGTGCAAGGGCCTGAGTTCAATTTGTGGTACAGCCAAAAAAAAAAGGAATGCATGTTTAGGGAAGCTATGGAGGCAGCATTTGCTTCAGTATTCAAAGTCATGTCTCAACACCAAAGAATTCATTTAAACATCATCATATATTTGGGCAAAAATGAAGACTTCATATAAGGGATGTTTACAGCTGGGTGTGGCAGCACATGCCTATGATCCCAACACTGGAGAGGCCAGGGCAGGAGGACTGCTGTGAGTTGACACCAATCTGGGCTACAAAGGGAGCTCAAGGCCAGCCTGAACTGCACAGTAAGGGCCTGTCTCAAAACGACAAAAACAGCCGGGCGTGGTGGCGCATGCCTGTAATCCCAGCACTCAGGAGGCTGAGGCAGGAGGATTGTTGTGAGTTCGAGACCAGCCTGAGCTACAAAGTGAGCTTACGGCCAGCCTGAACTGCATAGTGAGACCCTGTCTCAAAAGACAAAAAAAAAAGACAAAAATATAAATAATTAAATTTTTAAAATAGTAAAATGGGATATTTGCTATCCTTCATATAGTTGGTTTTCATTTGTTTGAGGAAGCCCCAAAATAACTCAGGACCAATCACTTAATATGTTAAATAATGATACAAAGTCTAAAGCCAGGTTTTCAGTATGTGTGTGTGTGTGTGTGTGTGTGCGTATGTGGTACTGACAGCTGAGCCCTGGGATTTTGCATTGAGCTATATCCTGAGCTCATTTTTTTTTATCTTTTATCTTGAGCCAAAGTCTCTAAAGCCACTAACCTACCCTGGCTTGGCTGGAACTTGCAATCTTCCTGCCTCAGCATCCCAGAATGGTGGATTTACACATATATGGCACCAGTTAATCTCAAATTTTGAGCATTTAGAATGCTGAAACAAACAAACAAACAAAAAAAAAAAAACAGAACACAAAGGCAACCTAAGTTTTTCCAAATCTTTCAATGTAAGTCATGGGTAGGTATATAAAAGAAAATATTCAAAATTTAATGTCATTTCCAATAAAATAAGGTAGAACATTCCTATCATCCTGAAAATTCTGGAGCACAATTTCTTCAAAGGTATCTGTTTTATTCATATAATCATATAATGGGATTTAGGAAACAAAAACATTACAGAATGCTCCATAGCCCACTTTATGTTATAAAAGAGGCAAGCAGAACTCCACAGCAGTGAGGCCCAGTCAGTTTGGGACTGGCAGAGCAGAACTTCAGCAGAGAGGCTTGGTTTGGGACCCGACAGCGGAACTCCCTGCAGAGCAGCAAGGTGCCAGACCCAGCGAGCTAAACCAGAGCAGACATCTAGCCAGCGAGGCACAGTGGGTTCATTTCCATAGGCTGCAACAGGAAGAACCTGAGTACAGCAGCCAGGCGCAAGCCAGCCACAGCTGGTCGAGTTTGAGTTCAGTAGATTGCGATCCGGTGAGCTGAGGCACACTGCTAGGCCCACTGGGGCACAGACCTAGACCCAGATCTAGGGGAGCATCCTCAAGAGAGAGGTGGCAACAGGTAACTGGGGTGAACTAGTCTGCCTGGAAGACTCCAGGTACATCAAGGAAAGATGGCTAGGCAGAACTTAGGGGAACTAATTTAAACACAAATTCCCAATTTAATATCTGCTTAGCTATAAAGCCATAATGTTTGCTCTTGTGGTCTAAAATACAAACCCATTAGCTACAAAAGTTTGTCAATTGCTAAATCTCACTACCCATTATTAGTGTTGCTAACTGTATTACTAAAAAGAGAAAACCCTATCTGCCTTAACCATACGTTCTCTCTTGGGTAATAATATGGGGACGCACTTGGGTAACAACCTCACCAAAGCCCTACACAAAAGGACAGAGGACAGTGCCAAACAGAAACCAAATCTCACTCAATCAAAAAGGCAGAATCTTGGGACACACACAAAACAAGAATCTCTGACACAGAAGAGCTACCCAAAGAACAGACTCTATAGAGAAGCTCTGATCACAGTGATACAGCTACTAGCCAACTTTCACACAAAAGAAAGTATCACAGAAATCAAAATAAAGAGTTCTCTCTGAAATATAAAATAGGCAATAACATACATATTTTTGTAAGTATGAACACTGTCTTAGTTACTTTTCTTTGCTTAAGCAAAATACCTAACACCCAAAAGTTAAAGGAAGAAAGGTTTATTTAGCTCACAGTTTGAAGAGATTTCATAATAGGCTGGGTCCAAGACAGGTGGCATCACAGAGAACAGTTCCTGACATGGAGAAGATAGCAGAGCAACAAGGGACCTTGACAGCATCTTTCTGCCCCTTCTATTTATCTAGGCTACTTAGGAATGTAGCACTCACACCCTTAATCCTAGCCTCCTGAAACTAGCAATAATTCCAGTTGTCACACACTCCGGATCCAGCCACCACTGACCACATGAAGCTTTCAGGGGACATCTAAACAAAAACTATGACATTCTCCTTCTGGGCCCCAAAGACTTATGGATATTTCTATTATAGATAGTTAAGCTATTCAGAAATATTATAGACAAGGGGCTGGGAAGATGGCTCAGCAGAATAAGCACTTCCCTGGCAAGGGTAAGGTCCTGAGTTTGATCCCCAGTTCCACAAAAAAATTATAGCAATCGGTCCTTCAAAGTCATTGCAAAAGACAACTGTGAGGACCAGCCTGATAGTTCAGTGGACTAAAGCTCCTGCTCAGGCAGAGCACAGCAGCCAGGGTTTGATCCCTGGAGTGCCATGCCAGCCATGCCCATAGGGCATGCCCTGATGGCAACTGAGACTGGGCATGGTGGTGTGTGCCTATAATCCCAGCACTTGGGAGGCTGAAATCAGGAGAATCACTAGGAGATTGATCTATATAGTGAGCCCCTGTAGACCCTGTCCTAAATACAAAAATAAAAGACAATTATGGATGAAGCTACCTTCCTTAAAGATCAGATCTCTAGACAAAGAGAAATGAATAAACCCATTATTTCCCCAGTGGTTGAACAGCAGTGACTGACATTCTACATAGGAATCAATCACTTTGGGTGCAGGTCTAAAACCTCCTTAACCCACCGCTTCCAGGAAAGCCCTTGCCCATCCCATGTATACTTGCTATGTGACTTGCTTCTCCATCTGATTCCCATTTAATCAATGTTCCTTAAGTGACTAGGCTTGTTATAATCTCCTGGTTGACCTCAGTTTTGTCCCACCTCTGTGACCAATGGATCAATATTAACTAAGCAACTACATTTTTTATCTTATTAGTTGACTATTGTTTTGTTCCACCTTAAAGTCACCTCACCTCCTGGCTTTGTACAACAAAACACCCTTGAGAAGCAGGATCAGGCTTTCACAGAGAGCAAACTGGTCAAGCAACAGCAGTTACTCATCCACATGGCTGATGCTGACAAAGGATTTACAAACTGTGGTACAAAGTTTCAGGGTAAATCCTGAGGGGATTTGACTGACCTTGTCAGATACAAAAGTTACATTTCTTGTTATATAGGTCTTGCTCTATCTTGGTCTTAACCATCCAGCAGAAAAATATAAAAATGAGGTATAAAAAGTAAAGCCATATTAATATGCTGAGCTGTAAAAGGCTCAAGTCAACAACTTCTGACATTGCCAGTCCTACAGATAAACCAATACTATTATGAACTGTTTGACTATAGTGGATTATTTTGCTGAATTCATGCACCTACGATATTTAAATGGCAATGGAATAACCATCTCTGACAAAACTAAACAAAAAAAAGGGGGGGATATAAATGAAGGACCATTTTGTATCTGTATATACAAAATAGGATAGATATACAGCTACTTTCTTTTAATTCAATAAGAAGATTTGTACTAATAGTATTGAGACAGGATAGCATGTCTACATCTTGTATTATGAATAACCACTACGAAAACAATAATATGCAATGTATTAATTATTGAAACTGTTCTAATAATTGATTTTGAAACTGTCTCATTGCTATTTGTTTCTCAATAAAATTAAAAAAAAAAAAAAGAATTCTGGTCTCTTGAACTCTGACCTGAATGGCCTCTGGCACTTCAGCTCTACTTTTTCAGCAGCATCTCCAAGCCTTTCCCACCTTTTCCCCTTCCCAAAGATAGCTCCAAAGGCTCCTAAGCCATATGATCAGGTACAGTCCCAGGCACGACCCCACTTCTAGTACCAATATCTGTCTTAGTTACTTTGCTCACATTGCTAAGATGAAACACTCAACACACTCAAGCAAAAGGAGAGAAGATTTATCTGGCTTATACTTTTTAGTGGTTTCGGTCCATAATTGACTGACTCCAAGGCAGCATGGCATTACAGGAGAAACAGTTCATGACAGGTAGATGGTAGCAAAACAACCAGGACCTTAACAGTGTTTGTCTGCCCCTTTTATCTTAACCAGAATATTTCAGGCAGGTAGCTCTCACACCCTTAATGTTTAGTGCTCTTAAGTTTAGCACTGCACCAGGGTCACATACCTGTGACAGCATGAGGCTTTATGAAGCCAGCTAAACAAAAGCCACAAGAAATACTTAGCTATACTAATTACAGTCAAACAGCTTTAACAGTTAAGAGCAGACAAACTACATTCATTAATAAACAGGTCAAAAATTTACAAAATGTCTAAATGCCCATTGCTGTTGCTGGTAATTGTGTGTATGCAGCTTTATAAATGTGGTCATCTGAAATACACTGACAAGCAACCTAAGTGTTTCCAGATCAATCAAAAACCTCAAGGGGGAGGAGATGGGCCACTTGAAAGAGAACAAGGAGTGGAGGCAAGCCTCAACAGGTCACCATATGTGCATTTGCCTGAAGAGCTAAAATCTCAAGAAAGAGTAGCTTAAGTGCCACGCATGGTGGTGCATGCCTATAATTCTAGCACTCAGGAGGCTGAGGCAGGAGGCTTGCCATAAGTTTGAAAGTAGCCTGGGCTACATAGTGAGTTTAAGGGCAGTATAGACTACATAATGAGGCCTTGCCCATCACCCCCCCAAAAAAAATTTATCTTTCCCAAAGGCAGGTGTACTAAATAAATGCTACTTCCTTTAATGATAAAATACCAATGTTTTTACATAAATGCGTAATGCGGTAAGGCACTTAGTTGGGTCAAATTCACAGACTGCATGAAACAAATTACAATTCTTTAAAAGATTTTATATACTTTATATATCCAGTATTAGAAATATGAAGATTAAATATGTAGCATAATTATTTAAAAAAAATAATGCTAACAATTTAAGACAGTAGAGAAAGGTTCTCTGGGGTTATGCTGAGAAACTGCAACCTCTCTGGCCTCAAATTCCTCTCTGGTCCACAGACTCAAGCCACATTCCCATGTCCTTCAGAGTGAAGAACCCCAGGCTGTCAGAAAATGTGTGAGATCTTGTCATTCTGCGCAGCCAAGCATTGCAGAGCACAAAGATAAAGACAGTACTACCTCTACTCACAAAGCTAACTCAAGACAAGATATTAAAGAAGGAAAACAAATAATAAGATGGCAGAGAAATGCTGATGATTATCAAAGAAGAGAAGTGGTCCAGAAATTGATAACGAGGTTGTGACTGAATGAGACACACAGGCCTCAGGAAGCAGATGAGGATGAGAGACAATACAAACAAGTGATGACAGTCAGGAAAATGATAAGAAAGGCTGAAGCCCTAAGGATGGTGCACAACAGAAAGCCCTTGACCTGTCCACAGATGCCATCAAGCTGAGCCCTCACTAGCCATTCTGTACGCCAAGAGACCCCATATCTTCATCAGGTTACAGAAGTCAAATGCTGCCGCCTGAGACTGTGGCAACAGAGGCTTGGAAATCGACCCAGGTTCAGTTCCGTCTTTCAAGTACCAAAGGCAAGCACATGGATTCCTGGGTCACTGGGAGGCAGCAGCCCAAGATCTTCCGCTCGTCTGTAAAATGGATTATAATGAGTATGTTAGAACAGAGATTGGGAACCTTTCAGAGCTTTTGATGATATAAATAGCCCAGTAGCATGTGTGAATAGGTTGCCACCACCAGTGCAATGCTTTAAAACACCATTCAACCAAGAGCCCAGAAAACTGAGAGAAAATACGAGATACTGAAGAAAGGGTTAAGCAGCTTTAAGAAGAGGATAAGAAAGCACAGAGGGAAGAAGCCAGAGGACAATTAGGAGCTCCCTCTGGCTCCCTGCCAGGTGACTTTCCCTGGGAATGTCTGGCAATTTTCCTAGAGGAATGCCTGGAATGGGCCCCCGCCAGGGCATGCCTGCAGGGAAGGAAAGCCTGAGTTTTAACAGAAATTCTTAGTACTCAGGAGTTCTTGCAGCCATGCTGGATCCAAAGTTATGGCACCCTTCCAGGACACAGCCAATCTCAGTTAAAAAGTTGAAATTTCAGCAAAACTCAAACGTTATGAATATTTTGAATAAACTCTCAGCCAAACCTGAAGGTCAAACATAATGAGTGGCACCCTTTGAACAAAAACCTTGTTTAAGTAAATACACCCTGTGTCACACAATGGAATGTTGCAGCCGCAGGAGCCAATGTACCTCTCTCCATGTTCAATCAAGAGAGCTGGGGTGCTTCAAATCCCAACCTCTATCCCAAGTTCAGCTGAAGCAGTGCTTTGCCATTAAGGCATGCATTCAGATAATGTTTTTATAGGGAATATAAACTTTAAAAGTTTACAGAGGGGGCAGGGAGATGGCTCAGTAGAATAAGTGCTTGCCTAGCAAGAACAAGGGCCTGAGTTCAATCCCAGGTTCCGCCAAAAAAAAGAAGAAGAAAAAAAAAAGGCTTACGAACACAAACTTTTATACCTCACTAAAACTTTTAGGTTAATGAATACAAAGGTTTAGACCCTATGAATTTTTAAAAGAAATTTAAGGGTGGATTAATTCCTACAGTTTTCACTAATCATTTTGGGTTTTTCCTTTGAATTACTGGGCAAGGAAGGTACTTCCTTTATGGAAGATTTATTGCTTTAATTTGAGAGAAATAAAAGTTTACTAGTAGGAGGCAAAGAAAACTCATTTAAAATTGATGAAGTATGACTTGGATATATTGTTCCTAAGGTCTCTTGTTTTCTCAAATGCTTGATTAAAAATAAGATTTATTTCAATATTGCAGCCATTATCAATATAGTAATTCAAAGACTTGTGTAGGCCTAGAAGTCTCACCACGGTTCACATCATAGCAGGAAAGGGATGATTTTCTTTTCAATGCTGCTGTATAGCTGGATCACTTAACTATAACTTTGTTGTTGCTTTTTTGCGGCCACTGCTGCTGCTGTTTTACTGAGGATAAAATAAAGTACCACAGGGGTGGTCTACCACTGAGCTATACCCTCGGTCCTCTTTATTCTGAGAAAGGGCTTCACTAAGTTCCTCAGGCAAGCCTCAAACTTGTGTGATCACTCTATCATAGCCTCTCAGGTAGCAAGAATTACTGGCATGCACTATGAAGCCCAGTGTAGCTCTCTTATGTTTTGTTCTATATAACAAATAAATGCTCCATGTTAATTCTAAAGAGGGAAAATAATAAAATATCAGAAGGGAGACTATCAATGGTCCATCTTCTGTGGACCAAGGTTTTCTGTACACTTAAGGACACAAAAGTCCACTCTGTGTGCACTGGTGCATAAGACCACAAATTTGGAGGAAACAACATGGACGACCAAGTAGCAACACTACTGCACGTCTTCTTATCCTGCACTGTCCATCATTATTTTTGAACTAGTCAGCAACTTTGCTGGCTTCAGGTAAACGCAATTTTAATTCATTAGAAGCTCCACTAAATACAGCCTGCTACGATGTGAAACATGGTGAGACTTCTTGACTGCTTCAGCGGTCAAGTCTCTAACCAAGTATGGTTCACTATCTAAATCTAATGAGTTCTGTAACACTAGAGGAAGCGCATGCAAGTGTCTCTGCTCAGAAGGTTGCTAACCACTTCAAATTCTTTTTTCTCTAAAGAAATATGGGATGGTTTTGTTTTAATGTTTGAGATGGAGATCTTAAAATGAAATCAGCTGGACAGATTGTCAAGCAGGCAAATAACATATTTTTAAACTAGTTTCTATCGCTGCTGTATCATGTACCAAATCTACTACTTGAAATTTCCCCCTGAATGCATGGTGCTATATAGAAAATACGAATTGCATTGGTAATAGCTTGAAATTCACTTTTAAAAACCTTTTCTTTTTTTTTTTTTTTTGCAGTACCAGGGATTGCACTCAGTACCCTGTGCTTGCCAGTCAAGCACTTATTCTACTGTGCTACCTCCCTGGGCCCGACTTTTAGAAACCCTGATCACACTTCTGTCACAGCTTAGTGATTCAATTAAATATGTTTACTTCTGCAAAGTCCACAAAATCTTCACCTAAGTGTTTGTTAAAGTGTTTTGTTTTTCCCAGTTATTATACAGTTTCCAGCACCAATTGGGGCATGAACTGTATACATTTGGTAAGAAACAGCAGAGGCAGTTTTGAAAGTGCCATCCATTAAGCAAAGTGAAGCACGCAATAGTTTTTCTGATAAATTTCATGGTAAGTAAGGAGCCTGTCTGCTTCAGCGGTCAAGTCTCTAACCAACTACGGTTCACTATCTAAATCTAATGAGTTCTGTAACACTAGAGGAAGCGGATGCAAGTGTCTCTGCTCAGAAGGTTGCTGACCACATCAAATTCTTTTTTCTCTAAAGAAAAATGGGATGATTCCGTTTTAATTTTTGAGATAGAGATTTTGCTATGTTGCCCAGGCCAGCCTTGAACTAGATTCAAGTGATCTTCCAACTGCAGCCTCCCAACTAACAGAACAGCAAGTGTGCACCACTGTTTGACTTTTCTCTTGTTGCTGAACCAAAATACTCTACGCTCAAAGTTAAAGGGGAAAGGCTGATTTAGGTCACAGTCCGTAGAAGTTTCAGTCCATAATCAGCTGACTCTAAGGCAGAGTGGCTTCGCAGAGAGGTATGTCAGAGTAGAAACAATTCATGGTGGCAGAACACAGAAAAAGCGAGCCTGGGAAGGAGAGATAAGCCTCTTTCCATGCCTTATCTTGTATCCAGTCTACCAATCCGATCAGCAGACTAATCCAGCAATCACCCATCCTTAATCCCAGCTTTGCAACATGAATCAAGCACATACTCTGTATTCAGCCACCTACAAGAAAGCCCTATGACCAGATGAGGCTTTAGGGGAACAGCTAGACACAAACCATAACTACCACCATGAAGAAGAATGGGTTTTTCTTAAGGCAAACATAGCAGTGTATGAAGGGTCAGTAGCAGGATAAGACTGAATAATTTGTCATAGGAGATTTCCTGTATCTTTTTTTTTTGCCTGCACTTTCACTTTTATAATCTCCAAAATATTTGGTGCACTGCATGATTGTGGACTAGAAGTCGGGCAAGTGTATGATGTCCATTTGAAAGTCCGGTTATTGCTAGGTCACTGCAACACCAAAAATAACTAGCTTCTAAGCAGCCTCATATACGTATCACAGCCTCCTTACAAGTGGGGACTTTCATCTATCTCAAGGAATACAGTAGAAAGAAATGATATCCAGCTGCCTAACAATGCCAAACCTGTATTATGGTTCTCCAGAGAGACTGACCCAAAAGGATATGTGCATAGATACGTAGCAGAGTCTTCCTAGGAGACTTCAATGGTTCAGTTCTGTTGGCTGAGAAACCCTTTGACAGGCCATGAGGAGACGGATGCCCACAGCATGGCTCAGTCCACCTCCAAAGTCCTCAGAAGCAAAGCAGCCAGTGGTACAATTCTCAGTGATTCTCAGTCCAAGACCAAAAGCCTCAGGACTCATGGAAGCCACTGTTAAAATCCTGAAAGACCTACAGTCCAAAGGCCCAGGAAACTTGGAGTTTTCTAATGACCAAAGCTGCGGAAGAAACTGTTGTCAGGTTTCAGAGGCCAACTTGTCTTCTGCATTTATTCTTTCCAGGTCTGGGTTTGATCAGGTGGTGCCAAACCTAATTGGTAACAAACGTCCCCCACCAGGTCCATTCAAGCCTCATATGTTAGCTGGACACAGTGATGCACAACTATAATTCAGCACTCTGGGAACTAATAAAAGAGGGTCACAAGTTCAGGCTTAGCCTGGGCAACTTAAGTGACTTGCAAGATGCTGTCTCATAATATACCACACACACACACACACACACAGTATCCAGGACTGCAAAAACAAAAGACTCACATATTGATCTCCTCTGGTAACCTCAGAGACACACTAAAAATAACACAGTGCTTTGCCAAGTTTCTAAGTACTATATTTATTCAATCTACAATCATACAACTGTCCTTCATACAAGCACACATACAGTAATCCCTTCCTTATAGTTGGCTTTTTACCTACGTTACACAGCCTTTTTTTGCAACATGAATTGAAGTTTTAAAGATCTCAGCTTTCAGGATTTTAACAGTTACGATTTTAAACTTACAGAACTGTGACGTTAGGGATTTTTAGATGTTAGGAATTTGTTCTCTTAATATTTCAACATTCAGTATTATGGCATTCAAGATATATCTTTCAAGATTATGATCATTAACACTAGAATAAACCTGACCAGCTGGGTATGGTGTCACACACCTATAATCCTAGGACTGAAGAAGGTGAGGCAGGAAGATTACTGGAAATTCGAGGCCAGCCTGGACTCCACAGTGAATTCAAAGCCAGCCTGAACTACACAGTAAGACCTTTTTCAAAAGAAAAGAAACATAGACTAAAAAAAATATATACGTTTGGAGAACACAATAAAATTTTTAAATAAACCTAATTTTCTTTTTTTCTGCAGTACTGGGGATTGGACTCAGGACCCTGCCCTTGCCAGGCAAGCACTTATTGTACTGAGCTATCTCCCTGACCCCTCCTAGTTTTCAGTAAAACCTAAACCTAGTGGTGTAATACTATAACCACTAATTATATGCTATTTAAAACTGAATTAATTTAAATAAAATAAAATGTTAACTTCCATTCATCAGTTGCACTAGTGAGGCCTTAAATGTTCCAAACCAAATAATATTGGTTACTGGACTGGACACCACATAGAATCTGCATTTCCATTACCAGAAATGCGTCCGTGGCAATAGTGCTGCAATGATACTAAATTACCCCAGATTACATTCCAATTTAGTCACTTCTCAATGGTTTGAATTTCTTCCAAAATAACCTTTTAACTTTGGAAACTAAGAAACAGCAGTTATCGCTACCGCACAACATGTCTAAGCCAAGGAGGGCGGCACACGCCCAGAATCTCAACACTGCAAGGTTAGGCAGGAGTGGGGAAAGTGATAATCAACAATTTGCTGGGCCCAGGGAGATTGCTTGGCAAGCTCAAGGACTTGAGTTCAATCTCTAGTTCTGCAAAAAAAAAAAAAAAAAAAAAAAAGTGTCCCCAATCAGCCTTCATGTGGGAGCAGTGCCCTCAAGTCCACAATCACTGTTCACCCGAAGGCCTGATTAACACCATCCAGCCTGCAGAGCAGTCCTTTCTCTGACCCCTTCTCTCCCAGTCACTTTGGATCGCAGGAACAGATGGGGTGGATCAATACCCAGAGACGAGAGCTGAAACTACCCCCTGACATGACCAACTTTCTTAGAAACCATAAGTGGTGAAGATTATTGAACTCCTAATACTTCTTGACTCCTACATTTATTGCTTTCCCTATATAAATCTGAAGCTCATATCTGTCCTCTATGTTTTATTATAATTTTCTTTTATTTTGAAAAGTAAAAACAAAAGCAAGAAAAACAAAAATAAATACAGAAACAGGGTAACATACAATACATACGTTATAGATTTTCAAAACAAGAATAGCTGATTAACAATGAATAGTATCTATTTTTATCGTCAAATCTGTTGCTCAGATTAACAGATATAGTTACACAAGATGGGACATATGACTGAATATTCCCACATGCTTTCAAGAAATCTTGGAGCCAGGGAGATAGCTCAGTAGAATAAATGCTTGCTTGGCAAGCACAGGATCCTGAGTTCAATCCCCAGTACCAAAAAAAAAAAAAAAAAAAAAAAAAAAAAGGAAAGAAATCTTAAATTTTTGTTCTTGACTCTTTCTTTTATTACCTTTTTCTAAAAAATTTAAAGAGAATATAGTAATAATTGATATGGCATTAGAAATGGTACGCAGAATGAAGATGATGGGTATTTCAAGCTTAGTTTTTGTATTACATATTGCTACCCTCAATGTGCATTCTTAGTTTGCAGTATTCTGCATTCAGAGTTAGTCAAGGTGAGAAATCTAAACATCAAATGCTATTTTCATTTTTTAAAAAAATGGTTAGATGCCAGGGAAGTAGGTGGCAATGCCTTAACATGATGCGCGTTATCAGGCGGGAGGGCCTCTGCCATCCCTCTCAAGGGGGTGTGCTAATCTCTCCTTTTCATATAACACCAGTCCTCTATTTTTGATCTTTCAGCTGCATCTGGCGAGAAGCCAAGTGACTTTTTTTCCATTGAACAGTTTATACCTGGCATCAGGGAGGCCAACTCAGTGTTTGCTGTGGCAATTGTCTGAGCACTGTATGTGCATGAAGGGGGACCCCACCCAGGAGTCTTAGATACAAGAAAACCCCGTTCGCTGTAGCCCCAGGGACTGCGGTGAGCCTTCTCACCGGCCAGCTTTCACTCTGTAGAGCGAACCTATTTTCTGCCTTCAATAAATAAATGTTACCCTCAGTGCCTTTCCTATGTGTCTTGTCTGATTCTTCATTTGAGACACCAGGAAACTGGAACGAAGCCTCCACAGGACCCCCCATCTCCTCTCAGAACCGAGGGTCTTTCCTTCTCACCAAAAGCCTCCTAGGAGGGGGTCAGGAGGGAGCAAAGGAACCTCAGCAGTGGACCTACGAGGGAACACCCTCACCGCCATATTTATTGAGGCTCAGTAAAAATCAAGGCAAGCCTGTCCTGCATATTTATTCCTTCCCTCTCAATTCCACCCTATTATTACAGCACCTCTTCTCCTACCATAATTCTGGAAGTATCATATATGCCATATTTCCTGCTCCTTGCACACCCACTGTGTCTCTTCAATATGCTAGAAAAGATTTCTTCCAACAGCCGACTTCCTACCACAAATGTTCCTACTCATTTTCAGTTCTTGTATTCTGCCAAATTGGATGCATCAAAAGTGACTAACTCAATTCTGCTTTTCTTTCCATTAGATAAAAAACATTAGCTTTACAATTCTCAAATAAATAGTAAGAATATATTAGGATATATACTGGATAGATGATATATACAAGTATTTATTTTTATATACCAAATATGTAAATATTGCATTGAACTATAACAATGCTTGCTCTAGTCTAGAAACAGGTCAATCAATGGTAGGGAGCCTACCAGCTTCAAAGTACAGGTCAAGAGAATTTACTGAACCTAGGTGTGGCACCACAAACCTGTAACCCCAGCACTTTGAGAGACTGAACCAGGAGGATACCAAGTGCAAACCCAGTGTGGGTGTAATGGTTTACACCTAGAATGTCCCCCAAAGGACCCACACGTTCAGAATCTGAAGCTCACTGTGACCTAGACCTAGAAGAGTGTACCTCCACTGGGCTCCTGTCTTCACTCTCTGCTCCCCAGGTCGCATTCAGCCATTCCCCATCAGCCAGCCCCGCTGCTGTGATGCTCTTTTTGCCTTGGAGCCATGGTCTGAACTGGGAGCCAACTAAGCCTCTTCTCTGTAAGTTTCCATGGCAGGTACATGTCCCGCAACAGGAAAGTGACTGCGACACTGGGCAACTTCTAGGCAGCTTAGTGAGACCCTACCTCAACAAAAATTTTAATAATGGTCTGCAGAAATAGTTTAGGATGAAGTCCCCAGTCCTGCCCCACGCAAGAAAAACCTATCAAAATTCTCAAGAAGCCTTTCCTAATTTCTCTCCACAACAATGTTTATAAATACTACCAAAATCATAATGCAGATGTAATTACAAAGCTACAAACAGAAAAGACTGTCATACTTCCTTTCATTCAGAAATCATTAAAAAGGAGAAAAGAAGGCCGGCCAGATAGCTCAGAAAACTAAAGCACCTGCTTAGGCAGATACAGAGACCCAGGTTCAATCCTTATGCCCCACTCCCAGCACATACTGAGACAGCAATTGAGACTGGGTGTGGTGGCATGCACGTGCAATCCTAGCACTGGGAGGCTGAAAACAGGAGGATCACTACCAGTCCGATCTATGTAGTGAGACTCTATAGACCCTGTACTAAGTACATTAAAAAAAAAAAAAAAATTAAAACAGAAAAGAAGGAAGCAAATAAACCCAAAGGAAATTACAAATAATACTATTGCTAATAAATAAATAAAAATGGGGACAACCTGCTTGGGCCCCCCTTCTGTCCCTCTCAGACAGAAGCTTTCATTCCCCCAATAAATATTCAGCTCTTAACCTTCAAAATGCAAATAAATAAATAAAATTCTTTTTAAAAACCTTGGGTTTTTTTAATAAATATTATTTTAAAAATGGCTTGTTTAGGTCAGGGAGATGGCTCAGGGGCGTAAAGTGCCTGCCTGGCAAGCACAAGGTCCTAAGTTTGATCCCCAGTACTGGAAAAAAAAAAAAAAAGAAAGAAAGAAAGAAGTTGTTGGAAATTATAAGATCATCACATAGTCAGGAGTGGTGGTACATACCTGTAATTCCAGCACTCAGGAGGCTGAGGCAGGAGGATCACTGAGCGTCAGGGACAGCCTGAATTACATAGGAGGAGACCCTACTTCAACAACAACAAAAAAGAGTAAAAAGAAATGGATTTTGACTTTAAAGAACTTGAAAAAAAGATCACATAAACTATTTGAATTGTCAAAGAATAGTTCAAGAATGAGGCCAGAAAGCTAGTAAAGATTTACAGTAAAGGAAGGTAAGGGCTGGGGGCCCGGGAGATGGCTCAGTGGAATAAGTGCTTCCCTGGCAAGCGCAAGGGCGTGAGTTCAATCCCTGGTTCCGTCAAAATAAAAAAATAAAAAAATAATCATATTGGACCCATTCCAAGCCGGGCGTGGTGGCGCATGCCTGTAATCCCAGCACTCGGGAGGCTGAGGCAGCAGGATTGTTGTGAGTTCGAGACCAGCCTGAGCTACAAAGTGAGCTTAAGGCCAGCCTGAACTGCATAGTGAGACCCTGTCTCAAAAAGACAAAAAAAAAAAAAAAAAAAAAAAAAAGAAAGGTAAGGGCTGGCCTGATAGCTCAGCAGACTAAAGCACCTACTTAGGCAGACTGTAGCAGCCAGGGTTTGATCCCCAGCTTACCGCACAGCGGGATTAAGACTGGGCCTGGTGGCACTTGCCTGTAATCCCAGCACTTGGCAGGCTGTCAACAGGAGAATTACTATAAATCCAATCTATGTAGTGAGACTCTGTAGACTCTGCCCTAAAATTAAAAAAAAAACAAAAAACCTAAGGTAACTATTTACTCACAGTGCTCTACACACAGAACCACCCCTACTCATTTTGATTCCCTACAATCTCATATTAGTTGGTGACAAACCGTTTTACAGGTGGGTATGTCAGCACATTCCTGTGGAAGGCCCACTACTTGGGAGACTGAGGCAGGAGGATCTCAAGTTGGAAACCAGCCTGGGGAACTCAGCCTATTATCTCAAAATTTAAGAAATAAAGAGCAAATCAGCAAGACTTTGTTTCAAAAACTAAATGAAAAAGGGCTGTGGGTATAACCTAGTGTGAATGCATTAGGTTCATTCCCCAGTGCCACAAAATAAATAAATAAATAAAAATAAAAGGGCTAGAGATACAACCTAGTGGTATAGCACCCTTGGTTTCAAATCCTAGTCAACCAACCAATCAATCAATCAATATTTATACAATACATTTTAAAAGAAACAAGTAAGGGTCAGGAGACAGGAATCTATCTTAAATTTGCATTGTTAACTGTATAATTGTAGGTGAACTATTTAGTTCCTCCATGCCTGTTTCCTCTGTTATAAAATAAGTAAAGAGAATTAACTCCAAGTTTTAACTTTTAAGCCTGAAGTTATATACTTCTTGGTATCTTAAATTTGGCAGAAAGACAATCTATTCACCCTAGGCTTTGTTAAAAATGAATGATATGGGCCGGGGAGATAGCTCAGTGGAATAAGCACTTGCCTGGCAAGCAGAAGGGCCTGAGTTCAATCCCTGGTTCTGCCAAAAAATAAAGTAACAATAAATAAAATAATTGAATGATATTAAAGTTACAAAAATGGTGACAATGTATAGGATCAGAAAGTACAGGATCAAAAAGAATAGTAAGGGGCTGGAGATAGCTAAGGGGAATAAATGCTTGCCTGGCAAGCTCAAGGTCCTGAGTTCAATCCCTGGTACCACTAAAAAAAAAATAAAAAGAATACTAACATAAGCATTAATAAACAATAGGGAACTGAGCAAGATAGTATATACCTAGAATCCCAGCCAGTCAGGAGGCTTAGTCAGGAGAATCATTTGAGCTTAAGCGGCTAACCTGAGCAAAACAATGAGACCCTGACTCAAAACAGGGGGTGGGGTCATGGCTCCCACAAATTTTCAGAAAGGGAACATATAGGGAACAAAGAGTTACATTCACCCTCTTTTTTGATACAGGGCTTTGCTAACTCACTGAGTTGCCCATGCTGGACTTTAACTTCCTGCCTCAGCCTCCCAGAGTGCTGGGATTGCAAGCATGCACTATATACCTTGCATCTTAGTAGTTCTCAACTGACCATTACAGCTCAGAGGGCTTTGTATCTCTAGCCATTTAGACCTGTAATCTAATACTCCAGAAGTGGAGGCAGGAGGATTACTGGGAGTTTGAGGCCAGCTTTGGGTACACAGCAAGATTTTGTCTCAAATAAATAAATAAGTCATATATAGCCACTGGCTAGGATTAATGAGCAATCTAAAAGAAAGAGAGTGAGAAAGCACCCTCAATCACACCATGTTTTCACAGCCTACTTTCTGAAGTGGCATCCCATCATTTCCGCCATCTGCCGCTGACTACACAGTTCAGCCCAGCTACAGTGTGGGAGGTGGCTACTCACCAGTATGAATACCAGGAAAAGGGGCTCTGTTGTAGTCAGGGCCTAACGGGGAAAGGATTTAACACAGGACACATAACTCATGGGATTATTTTGTACTATTCACCCAAAAAAGTCAAATGCAGAAGAGTGCAGGCAATCTGTCCACACACTGGAGATCCAAGAATCCAGCTACAGCCTGGATCCCATGGCAATGTGCTCCACAAGTCCAGCTGGAGGCTCACAGCCCACAATGTCTCCTGCAAATCTGTATCAAGGAGCTGCACTGGGAAGGCCCAGAGACCAGTGGTAGAAACTAGAAAGTCTGCACCAACGGGATGAAGATCTGTGCCAGCAGGTTGAGGGAGCTGCACTGGAGTCGGGAAGTAACACTTGTGAAAACCACAGCTCTGCCCAAAAGGGCTGCAGACATCCTCAGTGATAACAAAATCCCTAGATCTTTCAAAAATAACAGCTGAGTTTATATCAGAAAAGCCAGGAGCACAAGCTTCTCCAGGAGATCAACAGCACCTTCATCCCTCGCAGGTCTTTTCATGCTGCTGGCAACAGTCCTGAGGTGGGCCTTCCACACGCAGCGCTGATTGAGTTCAGCTGGGTGTTACAGGTTGCCCATTAGTTAATCCACCACAAGCTCCACTGATTAAAATCGGGGCCCATCTGGGCCCCAAGGATCTATGCCCCCGATGTTCACTGTCTAGGACTCTCTCCCATTGTACCTGGTTTAGTCTGCAGGACCAGTAGCATATGGCAAAAATGGGGCCACCTTGTTTCTAGGATTAGGCTACAAAAAACGCTGCAGTTCCCATTTTGGGCACACATACCATCCCGGTCACTGGCAACAGCACAAATAGCACATCATTTGAGGGCTCAGAGCTGATGAAATGAGGCTTTTTGTTCAACAGCTCTCAAGATACCAAGGTTGAATAAGTTTGAAAGCAAATCCTCCAGCCACAGTTGAGCCTACAAATCACTGTTGCTCCAATATAGTAACATCATCTTATCACAGACTTTGAGCCTAACCAGCCAGCTATGCCACTCTCAAACTCTTGGCACCACCCCTGTCAAAACTCTGCAATTAAGGAATGTGTGTTCTATTTATTTATATTATATATCTTCTCTTGTCTTTGTTTTTTTTTTTTTTTTTTTTTGTATTTAGTACAGGGTCTACAGGGTCTCGCTACATATATTGGATTTATAGTGATCCTCCTGTTTTCAACCTCCCAAGCACTGGGACTACAGGTGCTTCCATGCCCAGTCTCAATCCAGTCTCAGCATGCCCCAGCAAGCCTCTAGCAAGGAAAAATGCTGGGGAGATCAACAGGGAAGAGACGCACTTGAAGGAGGAAGATGCCCGCAAGATGCCATCCTTAAAATTCTCAAGGAGGGTGGAGGCTGGCAGGACAGGACCCTGTGTCTGCCTAAACTAGTGCTTTAATCTGCTGAGCTATCTGGCTGGCCCCAGAATGTGTGCTTTACAGCAATTTGCTACACAGCAATATGAAACATTATGAAAGTTTTTTTAAAAACTAGTAATGGCAATTTAGGTTTTTTAACCAAAATCTTTTTTCCCCAAAAAGCTTTAAACTGTATAGATTACCAAAAATACCCACCCTAACCAATCTACCCTCCCACAACTGTTACAAATTAGTAGATCTGTCCAGACTTTTTCCACTGCCTACACAAGGAACAACATGAGCTTTTTGATGTCTTATCTTTAATATAGAGCCAAAAATCACCTATGAAGAAAGAAAATTCTCCATCATAAAGGAGAAAGACCACAACAATTTAAAAAAAAAGAGGAACCCAGGAGATAATGTCTCCTGGTGGTACAGACTTATTACCCTAGCACTTGGGAGGAATTAAGGCCAGCATGAACTACAAAGGGAGACTCTTCAAAAATCAAACAATACAATTTCTAATGTTTAGAGCTGAAAAAAGAATTGCCATCCATTAAATATAATGCAACATAATAGTAATTTATTAACACAAAAATAAAAAGTAGATTCTAAAAGCCTCTAGCAAGGAAAAATACTGTGGAAATCAATAGGGAAGAGACGTACTTGATGGAGGAAGATGCCCACACAATGCCATCCTTAAAATTCTCAAGGAGAATGGTATACTAATCAATATGGTGTGATAAGAAAAAAAAAAAAAATACATCATCAGACATCCACAGGACTCTACAGCCCTCTAATACAAGTACTTACATACTCTTTTAGGATGCTACTGACCCTAGAAAAAATAAAATGTGATATTAAGCATGGTGGTGCAGGCTTGTTACCCTACCACGTGGGAGGAGTTAAGGCCAGCCTGAACTACAAAGGGAGACTCTTATCAAAACAAAAAAAAACAAAACATCTGAAGAAACAAAAACAAAGAGTTGAGAGACAGGAAAGGAGAGCTCTGGAACAGGGGAAATCATAGCCAAGTTCCAGAAAAACAGCTCTTGGTGCTGGTGGAAGCCACACAGTGCAATCAGTCAGGTCTGGAGCCCAATGATGGAGAAGGCCAGAAGCAGCTCACCAGAGGGAAGGACGCCAACAGGTGCACTGACTGCAGGAGGCGTTGGGACAGTTAATAGGCATATAGCAATAAATTAGGGTATGGTTAAAAAGAAAAGTTTTGTAAATAATTATTATCTGGGGCCAGGGAGATGGCTCAGTAGAATAAGCATTTACATGGCCAGTGCAAGGGCCTGAGTTCAATCCCCAGTTCGGGAAAAAAAAAATTATTATTATCCACAATTTTTTTTGACAATGATTATTGATTTTAGGTTGTAGGTGAAAGAACTAAATACTTCACTACTATAATAAGGAGTTAATAGATAATAACTAAAACTGAAAAAGAAATAGCTAGCTGAGATACATCTCAGATAGCTCTCCTACTTGGGACTGCAAGGCAGGAAGTTCGTGTGAGAAACTGACTTTTCTGGTATACACTCAGTTATTACAAAGCTACCAGCTGGGCATGGTGGTGCAAATCCGTTAATCTCAGCACTTAGGAAGCTGAGACAGGAAAATCACAGCAAGTTCAAGGCCAGCCTGAACTGCATAGTAAGACCCTCCCTTAAAAAAAAAATAAGTTACCGTGAACACTTGTACACAAGGAGAACTATAGGCCTTTGTTTCTCTTGGGGAAATACTTAAGAATGAAGTGGTTGGAGAAAATGGAAGATGTACGTTTACTGTCCAACTGGGTACACCATTCACCATTGTAAATTGTAAAAACAGTTCCTCCACCCCTGGGCAATACAACATGCCCAGCTTTCAGCCATTCTAACAGGTACGCAGTGGCATTTCACTGTGCTTTTAATTTCCCTTTCCCAAAGATTAAGGTGTTATGTACACAAATCACTCAGTGGGAAAAAGAATAATCTCAACAAACAGTGCTCAGGTAGCTGAACTTCCACATGCAGAAGAATGAATTTCAACTCTTTATTTTATATACTACAAAAATTTTAATTCAAAATGGAACAAAGACCTAAGTCCAAGAACTAAAACTATAAAGCTCTTAGAAGAAAATATGGCATGAATCATCATGATCTTACACTTAACAACAGATTGGTAGAAACTACTAAAAGTACAAACAACACAGGAGAAACAAGGCACCCCGACCCATGGGTGTGATTGCAGCACTATGAGAAGCCCAGGAAGGAATAATCTCACTGTGGCCAACCAGGGCAATTCAGCACCATCACGAACCGGGCCTTGGCTCAAAACGAAAAATAACAAATAAAATATTTTAAACAAGGAAATATAGCTCAGTGCAAAGGTCCTAGGTAACACACACACACTGCAAAGATCCTAGGTAACACACACACACACACACACACACACACACACAGAAGGAAAGGAGTGAGGGGCTAGACAGCAAAATGTAAAACTATTTTGCTTTTTGTTTTTTGTTGTTGCTTGTTTGTTATGGCAGAATGAGGGATTGAACTCAGGCCCTTGCACTTACCAGGGAAGCACTTATTCTACTAAGCCATCTCCCCGGCCCCTGTAAAACTATTTTGCACTGTTAGGTCTGAGAAGCCCACCGCGTGAAGAAAGACTCCAAGAGACGTCCTCTCATGCAAAAGCAAGGGGATTTTATTTTCCATGCATGAATGGGGCTCACTGAACGCACAGGAACAGAGAAGCCCCGAGCTGACTGTGGGCTGGGTTTTAAGCCTGAAGACAAAGGGAGAAGGGGTTTGAGAATATTTGACTTTTTAGGGTAACTAAGAGGGGTAGGCCAAAGGGCAACTACTAGCTAACTCTGTGGATTTAGCTGCATTCCGAGAACAGGTGGGTTTACTTGTGTAAAGTGACCTATTTTACAAGAGTGTCCCCAGGCCGGAGATTAAATGTTTTTCCAAGCTAGGCCTGAGGTTTATGACCCCACCTGAGGTTTTTATGTCCTCTTTGTTTTAGGAACAGGGATTACAGGCCCTAGTGGGGCAAAGGTTCACAGCATTAGTTCATTAGGCAGTAATTTAGCTGACA
>PVKA01013525.1:0-24167 GCA_004027165.1 Ctenomys sociabilis | reverse complement strand
CAAAAAATAAAATAAAAAATAAAAGATCTTGAAGAAACTTTTGATTTGAAGAATTGCTTTGTGCTTTGTGTCAATCAAGGACACTCAATCAGATACAGTAAAGATTTTTTAAAATCTTAATTACATTTTTAATTCTAATGGTTACAAGACAGTAAATACAAGAGCTTTGAGTGATTTTGTGTTATATGTTGTGGCCTTTTCTGTCAACGGATTGCTTCTTCTAGAGTCTCACTGGGCCAGTGCTGAGTCTAAAGTAAAATTAGATTTTAAAGGTTCTTATGTGGAAGATGAGGTGGTACATCATTAATTCAAGATAGGATATAAGCCGGGCGTAGTGGCGCATGCCTGTAATCCCAGCACTCTCGGAGGCTGAAGTAGGAGGATTGTGAGTTCAAGACCAGCCTGAGCTACAAAGTGAAGCTTTAAGGCCAGCCTGAACTGCATAGTGAGACCCTGTCTCAAAAAGACAAAAAAAAAAAAAAAAAGATAGGATATAAGTTAAGAATGAACACTTCTCTCCCTAGAGCAATTACTAAATGGTAATATAAACATGAATAACTACTAATGCAGTATAAGATAATACTTCTAAATACTAAAATACTACAATATAAACACAGTCACTGTTTAAAAGATAAAACAAAACAAGACAAATAGAAAACAAAAAGATAGTATATTTAAGATCAACCGTATTAGTGATTACATTAAATATAAATAAATAGATTACTGAATCCAATTAAAAGACCAAGACAATTATACTGTGTGGAGTGGGAAAAAAAAACAGTAGATCCAAGAACCAGGAAGATGGCTCAGTAGAACAAGCACTTGCCTGGCAAGCACAAGGGTCTGATTTCAATCCCCCATTCTGAAAAGAAAAAAAAAACAGTAGATCCTGGATGGAACTGGCTTCTTAATTGAGAATATAATTCCTGTGAAGATGAATACAATCGTGTCATTCTGGGGTACACACACAAACACTAGAGCTAAAAATTGCTTTAGTGAACTTTGAAATTTTAAAAAAGCCAAAAGACCCAAATTAAATACTATTTCCTAGCTAATACTAGTCCCTGGTGTGAGAAATCAAAAGTGTAAATAAGGACCACAGGGTATAATAGATACTGGGAAGCAGGAAGGAAATGTTCAGATGAGAAGAGGAAAAGGATAAGGGGAGGGGAGAGGAAGGGAAAAGAAGAAAAAAAGAACACAAGCCGGGCATGGTGGCGCAGGCCTGTAATCCCAGCACTTGGGAGGCTGAAGCAGGAGGATTGTTGTGAGTTCGAGACCAGTCTGAGCTACCAACTGAGCTTAAGGCCAGTCTGAACTGAATAGTGAGACCCTGTCTCAAAAAGACAAAAAAAAAAAAAAAAAGAAAGAAAGAAAGAAAGAAAGAAAGAAAGAAAGAAAGAAAGAAAGAAAGAAAGAAACACAAGCTTCTGTACATGAGAAAAAGAAGGGCTCAAGGGAAGAAGGGAATGGGAAAAAAAGAAGCAAAGTCCGGTACAGGTATAAATGGCCTATGGTGAATGTTATTATGAATATCCAAAATGTATCAACCAAAAAAGATTTGGAAGGAAAAAAAAGAAAAAAAAAGGAAGGCAAATACACAATGCTGCTATTGTTAGGCATCAAACTCAGGGCCTTGCACATGCCAGCCAAGGCTCTCATCCCGAGCTGAATCTCTATCCCTAAATATACAATCTTAGTTAATTGTTTTCTTTTTTTTTTGCGGAACCAGGCCCTTTTGCTTGCCAATCTTAGTTAATTTTTAACATCCCTCTTTCACTAGTGATTTTTTAAAAAAGACACAAAAATAAGGAATTGGAAATTTATCCTAGACAAATGCAAATAACTTTACATAAAAACTTGCACAGAAATGTTTGCAATAAAATTTTATTTTTTGGGCTGGGGAGACAGCTCAGTAGAATAAGTGCTTGCCTGGCAAGCACAGGGTCCTGAGTTCAATCCCTAGTACCGGAAAAAAAAAAAAATATTTTTAAGAAGAAAAAACTGTAAACAACCCAAATTATTAGGTAAGAAACTTAGGATACACACAAGTAAGGCAATAAAAAGGAATGAACTATGACGCACACCACTTGGATGGAATTCAAAGGCACTGTGCCAACAAGGGTGGGGGAGGCATCCTTATCTACTCACTACACACTCGGACAATAAAATGATAATGATAAAGAACAGATCTGAGGGCCAGACAGATAGTTCATCAGATAAAGCAATGGAGTTCCATCCAATCCCCAGCATGACGTGCCATGGGCTTGGTGGTGGGAGCCAGTAATGCCGGCACTAGAGAGGCTGAAAACAGAAGGATCACTATGAGTCCAATTTGTGTAGTGAGACCCTGTAGATCCTGTAACTAAATACAGAGAGAGTGACAGAGAAAGAGACAGAGAGAACACGAACAGATCTGATGCCAGGTGTTAACATTTTAGGGGAAAACATGAGTATAGATAGCATAAGGAAATTTGTGACATCATTTGACATCATTATTGTGGTAACAATTATACTTTATTGAAACAGGATCTGCAGTTCAGACTGGCTTTGAGCTCATTCGGTAACCCAGGGTGATCTCCAACTCCCAAGGATCCTCCTGCCTCAGCCTCCTGAGTGCTGGGGTTACTGAATGCAGGCAGCACCATGATGCCTGACTACTCTTCTAAATTTAGTGGCAATGGTATATAATTCTATAAAATTTTATCATGTTTAAATTCGCACTGGGCATGGTGGTGCACACCTGTAATTCCAGCACTTGTGACAGTGAGGCATGAAGATCATTACAAGTTCAAGACCAGCCTGGGCTACAAAGTGAGCTCAAAGCCAGACTAAACTGCATAGAGAAACCCTGTCTCAAAAAGACAAAAACAAGCCGGGTATAGTGGCGCATGCCTGTAATCCTAGCACTTGGGAGGCTGAGGCCGGAGGATTGCTGTGAGTTCGAGACCAGCCTGAGCTACAAAGTGAGCTTAAGGCCAGCCTGAACTGCATAGTGAGACCCTGTCTCAAAAAAGACAAAAAAAAAGCAAACAAAGTGTACAAAAAAACTGGTGACATTCTAGTAAGACCTACCTAGAGTCAATTTAGTAATATTACAGCAAAATTAACTTCCTGGTCTTGATAACATACTGTGAACATGGAACACATTGGCTGATCAGGTATGGCAGCCCACACATAATTCCAGCACTTGCAAGGCTGAGGCAGGAGGATCACTGGGAGTTCAAGATAGCATGAGCTACAGAGGGAGTTCAGGGCCAGCCTAAACTACAAGGCAGAACCTGACTTACAAAGGAAAAAAAAAGTGAAAAAAAAACAATTTGGTGACATCATTGGGGGTGGCAGAGTAAGAACTTCCAAAAATCCTCTTTTCATGGGCTGGCAAGATAGCTCAGCGGTCTAGAGCGCCTCCCAGGGACCGCGGTTCGAGCCCCAGCACCACATGCCATGCCAGCCCCTCCCCACAGGGCCGGCTGAGCTCACACCCCACCCCCGCGAAAAAAAAGAATCCGTGATGTGTAGCGAGACACTGTAATAAATAAAGGAATTAAAAAAAAAAATCCTCTTTTCCACAAAAGCACCAAGAGCACTGACCTAAAAAGGAAAAAAAAAGACTCTTTTTCCAAACTCTAAATATTAACCAACAGCTTGCAGCAAACTGAGGAGCACTAATTCATCAAAAACGGCAGACCATTGCTTCCAAGCAGAAACAGGAGATTTATAGAAGAAGGTTTATATCTTAAAGGGACACAAGTCTTGGACAGCCAGTCAGTCTCCATGGGAATTATCTTTGACAACAGACAGTTGATTTAATTTCCAAAAACTCTACTTCAGCCAAATATGAGAAGAAAAGGCAGCTATGGAAACTCATCTGATTCCAGACCTAGGGATGGAGGGAAACCACAAAGAAGACAGGGCTACTCACACTGGAAAAGAAAATGAAGTGTTCACCTTCAGAAGGCCCCATGAAGAACATAATCATGCACTACAGAAGACACACCAATAAAATTTTAATTTTCTTTTAAAAAGCAATGCTCTGTTGCCCAACAAATAAATGAGCTCATGCTGGAAATTCCCTATGCAAGGATCTGGCTTGACTGATAAGCTGTCCTATGAATGTACATGTCTCATCTTTTCTGCATAGTTTATTAGATTATTAACATAATTTAATATGTTTAGGTTGGAAAACTGATGTTTTTATATAATTCAATCAAAGGAAATGCCAGATTCGGAGAAAATAAAGGCTGTACAAACTTCAGTAAGTACAGCAAGCTTTGTGGCACTGCCTCTTGCCCCTTTCCCCTACTCCAAAGTAGTCCCAGAAAGGAACAGCCCTCAAATACAGCAGAATCCAGAGCTCAGCACGCCCTGCGGGTTAGAACAAGGGCAGAGTTCTTTCAAAGCCACTAATATTGCAGCTGACTTGCAATACCCCCGAAAAACTGACTAGGCATCTGCTATCTGACCTGCTTCAAGCTCACCCAGTGCTATCAGTCTTTCCCCTCCAAGGTATTACCAAAAACAACCAGGGGTGGTTGCTTAACATCCCAGCTGCATGAAGCAATTGAAGCAAACAAGCTAACCAAAACCAAAAATGGACATGATGTACTCCTGTAATCTCTACACTCAGGAGGCTGAGGCAGGAGGATCACTGCCATGTTCAAGGCCATCCTGGACTACATAGTGAGACTGAAAAAGTCAACACAACAAAAACAGAAGTGAGGACTGAAATGTCCATGGGGTGAGGGGGGCTGAAAAGCTCTGAGTACTCCTGAGGCTCTCAGAGGCTGGGTACATGTGCCCAGGGCTGAGTCTACCCCGAAAAGGCCTGGGCTTCTCCCCTCTAAGCCCAAGCCTCTGCACAAGCAGAAGAGAAGGCTGTGGTGGAGCTGCAAGCCTGGCTGAGAGTGTAAAATGGGCCTGGACGAGCACAGAGAGCCTCAGAGAAGATGAACCCTAACAAGCATGGACAAGAATGAGAAGGAACTACCAGCACTGCTGCTGGAAATGCATGACGCAGCCAATATGGGAAAAGGCTTGGCAGCTCCTCAAATGAGTACTCACATAATTACCACACAATCCAACAATTTCACTCCTGGGGGAAATAAACCCATTTAACAATATAAAAATGTGCATATCGAAATTTACAGTACTTCTAATAGCCAAAAGGTATAAAAAACCCAAATTTATATTAATTGCTAGGTGGATAAATAAAATGTGGTATATCCATACAATTAAATAGTAGTGAAACATAAGGAGAAATAAAATATGCTGACACATGGAAGAACTTTGAAAACACGGGACTCAATGAAAAAAAAAAGCACAGAAAGCCAACTATGAATGTCCAAAATAGACAAATTCAGAGGCAAAGAGTACATTCTGCCAATGATGGGGAACTTGCTGACAGATATGAGGTTTTGTTTTGGAGCAATGGAAACCGTGCGGTGATACTGGCACAACTCTGTGAACACAATAGAAACTGCTGTGCTGTCCAGTTTAAAAAGAGGATGCAGACTAGGTGAGGCAGCTCAGTGGACTAAGCGCCTCTAGACAAGCGCAGGGACCAGGGTTTGATCCCTGGCACAGTGGCCCCGCCTCCAGGCACTCTAACCAGGCGTGGTGGTGCACACCTGTAATCCCAGGCTGAAAACAGGAACATCGCTATGAGTCTAAGCTGCATAGTGAGATCCCCTACCAAATAATTGCTTTTCAAATAATTATTAAAAAAAAAAAGGAGGATGTTATTGTATATCAATTGTACCTTTAGTGAAGAAAAACTAGATGAAGAAAGCATTTGCCAGGCATGGTGGTGCACAACTGTAATCCCAGCATTCCTAAGGCTGAGGCAGGAGAATCAATGCCAGAGTTTGATGTCAACCTGAGCTACACAGTGAGACCCTAACTCAAAAAACAAACAAAATTGATCTGATATTTATAAAACATTAAACTCAACAACTTCATAAGAGGTTTTCACACAAAATGGCATTGCTGAATGGAATTAAAGACTTCCAAGGCATAATATTCACCTAAACTACAACAAGCTAGATCATAAAATTAACTTTGGTAGTTATAAAAGGACTGAAATTATAAACAACATACTTTGTATGTATAATACAGATATGTTTATAATACGTAACAATATACATCCTCTGAATATCATGAACTTAAGCTGAAAATTATTTTTTTTGAAGGAACACTAAGTTCAACTTTTTTTTTTTTTGCACAGGGTCTCACTATGCAGCCCATATCCATAGTGATCCTCCTGCTTTCTGCCTCCCTAGGGCTGGCATTACAGGCGGGCACCACCACACTTGGACTCCATCGCCAGCTCAGCACACCTGAAGGTGGGGCTGGTGTGGCATACGGAACCAGGGATCGAACCCTGGTCCCTGCACTTACCTAAGCAAGTGCTTAGTCTGCTGAGCTATACCACCAGCCCTAGGTTCAACTTTATTACTACACACAGCATATTGTAGACCAGGAAAAATATAAGCTCTGTGTGTGTGTGTGTGTGTGTGTGTGTGTGTGTGTGTGTGTGTGTAAATCTGACAAGTATCTAGAATATAAAAAGAAGGACTGGGGAGAAAGCTTAGTGGCACAAGCTCCTGCCTGGCAAGTACAAGGTCCTGTGTTCGATTTCCAACATCAATATTTAAAAAAAGGTAACTCAATAAAAAATAGACTTACCAGGTAGGTGATAATAACCTAAAGCGAAATGTATCCAATACACTTAACCTTCAAAGACAGATCCCATAGCAATCGTTTACCCAGTTGATTCCATGGCTAACTGGGAGTCGAAGCTTCCTGACAGCATGGAACCAGGAGAAAATAGAATACTGGCCCTGCTGTGGTGGTGCACCCCTGTAATTCCTTTATTATGGGAGGCTGAGGCAGGAGGATAACAATGTCTAGCCCAGCCTGTGTAATTTAGCAAGATTCTGTGCCAAAATAAAAAATAAAAAGGGGAAAGGGATGTAATTTGAAAAAGAAGGTACTGGGTTCAAGTCCCCGGACTTTAGGGGGTAGGGAATGGAAGGGTATTGCTTCATACACTGTTATCCCAGGAAAAGAGCAAAATTCAAACTTCAAAGCCCAGGTTCTGGGCTGGACAAATAGCTCAGCAGATTAAAGCACCTGCAAGCAAGTGCAGGAGCCAGGGGATTGATCCCCAGGACTGTCACAGCCCCCTGCACTCGCTGAGATAACAATTGAGACAGGGTGTGGTGGCACACAACTGTAATCCCAGCTTTTAGGAGGCTGTAAAAGGGAGAATCACTACAAGTCTAATTAGTAATAAGACCCTGAACACTCTGTAGACCCTTCCCTAAAAATACAGAAAAAAATAATAATATAAAATAAATTAAAAAAAAGAAAAACAAAACAAAATCCTAAAGTAGAGACCTCCATAGATGTAAAACTTGCACAGAGTGTGGTACGATGTACACCTATAATCCCAGACACTGGGGAGGAAGAGGCAAGAGGATGTCACTTTTGAGGCCAGTAACTTAAAAAAATTTTTAAAAGACTTAAACCAATAAACGCATCAAAAGAAAAGTTAATGGCAATTACAACATTATTGGCCATGGAAGAAATGCAAACTAAAGCTACAACGAAATACAGCTATAAACTCACTAGAATGACTACACTAAATTTTAAAATGTCAAATATTTTCAAGAGTATGAAACAACTGTTCTCATAATGCCACTTGTAGAAATGCAAAATATGTCAATTTTTTTTTATTTTGGATGTTTAATGGTTTTGAAAGTTAAACATAATAAATCTACCCTAAGACACACCAATTTAATTGCTATGTTTACTCAAATCCACACAAGAACTTATAAATAGGACTGTTCACAATAGCGTTATTCATCATACTCAAAAACTAGAATCAGCCCAGAATTTTTTACTATGTACATAGGATGAATTGCCAAGCAAAGTGGTACATGGCTATAATCTCACCTCTCTACGGCTGATGCACAAAGATTGCCCCAAGTTCAGGTTAGCCTAGGTTACATAATGGTACTAGGGCCAGCCTGTACTACAGAGGTCCTGTCTCAAAAAGCCAAATACACATGCAAAAAACATATGACAGAGAATCACTCAGCAATGAAAAGGGAAAACTACTGACATAAACATCAAAATGGGTCAACCTCAAAATTACAATGCTGAGTAGAAACAATCAATATCAACAGTCCTCACTGTCTGAATCATTTCCACAAAGTTCTCTAATAGGCAAATCTAATTAATGGTAAGATAAGTCAGAAAGTGGGTGTCTGGAAGGGGAGGGGAATGCAATCAACTGCAAAGAGGCAGGAAGGAACTTTCTTAGGGGATGAAGAGGTTCTATGATGACCTGATATTATTTACACAACATAACATATTGTCAGCTAGCACCTATAAGGTCCTATATTCAAACCCAGCACTTCATTCGTTCCACAACAAAGTATATTATATTGTTAGCACTTTTAAAGAATGAACCTACTAGGATAATATGTCCCTTGGACAGCTGAGGCAAATCCTGGCTTCTGCATTCAAAATGTACTTGCACACAGGGTTGTGTGATCACTTCCCTCGGCCCAGCAGCGTTCACTTTTCCCCTTTCTATTGGATGAACCTATTGTGCATACAGTATTCTTTTTTTTTTTGATGAAACCAGGGATTGAACTCAGGACCTTGCACTTACCAGACAAGCACTTAATCTACTAAGCTATCTCCCTGGCCTCTGCACACAAATATGTTGAAATTTCAACTCCTTCCCATAAAAAAAAAAAAAAAAAATTCAACCTAGCATATACTCCAATTACTATCATTTCCTTGCTCTCCATTATTAAAAAAAAAAAAAAAAAAAATTTCTTCTGAGTTCAATGCCTGTTACCAAAAAAAAAAAAAAATCTCTAAAACTGCAAATGTTTCATTGAAATACCAACTTCTCCCAGATGAAATTATTCATTTTAAATTCAATTTTCAGGGGCCAGGGAGATGGCTCAGTGGAATAAGCGCTTCCCTGGCAAGCGCAAAGGCCTGAGTTCAAACCGTGGTTCCGCCAAAAAAAAATAAAAAATAAATAAATAAATTCAATTTTCAGGAGCTTATGTCTGACACGACTAACAAACAGGTAGCAATTCTCAGGTTTTGTTTTGATATGGTACTAGGGATTTTACCATAGCCTGTACACCAAGCTATTCATTCCAAGTTCTCTTTTTTATCTTTTGAGAGTGTCTTACTAAATTTCCCAAGTAGGGCTTGAACTTTTGAGTCTCCTGCCTCAGCTTTCCAAAGTTCTAAGATTATAGGCATATGATACCAGCCTGGCATAAAGCACTTTTTTTTTTTCTTTAAATTCATTTATTTATTGCCCGCCCTGGGAGGAGGGGCTGGCATGGCATGTGGTGCTGGGGCTTGAACCGTGGTCCCTAAGAGGTGCTTTAGACCGTTGAGCTATCTTGCCAGCCCCATAAAGCACTTTAATATGTTACCGTTTGTTTGGTTTGCTTTTTAGAATCCAGCCCCCACCCCCAACTCAGCCCTTGTGCTTGCCAGGGAAGCGCTTATTCCACTGAGCCATCTCCCCAGCCTAGATTTTGTTTGACTTCATTTGATTTGGTTTTTTTCAGACAGGGTCTTGCTATATAGTTCAGGCAGGCCATGACAATAACATGCTAATATCAGTTTCCCTAAGCAAAACAAGACATAGGATCTCTCATTTATAAGTTAGTTTCTTTATATAAAAACTAAAAATGTATATTTATGTTTTGTTTCATTGGCTTTCTTGTTTTTTGTTTTTAAGATAGGGCCTCACTATGTAGTTCAGGTTGGCCTCAAACTCATAACAATCCTCCTGCCTCTGCTTCCCAAATTCTGGGATTATAGACATGCACCACATGTCTGGCTGGTGATTAATGATTTTAAAATAACAATATAAAATCATGGTGGCACAAAAAGGTAAATAGACAAGACTACTCTTAACAAAAGTTGCAGGAAAGGGTTAACATTCAGGCTAGACAATCATTTTGATTCCAGTTTTAAACAGTTCTGTTTAATGTAGCAATACTGTAGCTACAAAGACTTGGAGCTAGAAAATCTTGCTTTTCTCAAACAAAGATGACCTATTTATAAATATGAGCATTAAGAACTGACAACACTGCACATAAGAAAAGGATTCCTGTTTCGGTTCTCAAAAAAAATTTTTTTTCCAATGAAATGGTTTCACTTTCCTTTAAAAGCTCATTTGACATACTAAAAAAAATCTCAATCAAACAAACAAACAAGGTCCAATAATTTGAAATTTACTATTCTTAAAAAAAAAAAAATAGATCCTGAAATGAGTTTGAAATTATTTAAATGCTCTAAAGAAACCAAGTCAGTGAAGGAAGTTTCACTCTTAGTGTAATTTTAGTCTCCGTATGAATGTCTTCCATCTGAGTGGCTTGGCAAAATCTGTTGGATGTACCTCAAAAAGCTTTGAGTGTTAGAAGAAAAATACCCTAGTACCTCGCCCACAGCCCACACAAACTTTCCTGTGGAGGCCGACCCACAGAAGTGGTTCTAGAATCGTCATGTAGAGCGGTCATAACCAGAAGTCCCAGAATAGTCTGAGACCAAACCCAACCTGTCTCGGCAGGCAAAGAAAGGGCTCTTTGGCTACAAAGAAAACACCGTCCCCCAACTCACTTGCCCAGTCTTCCCTGGCTCACACCAAACCTGTAAGCAGTGTCCCAAACCAGATCAGATACTGATGTTGAGAAAACAAGGCAATACTCAGAGGGTTGTTTTAGATCTATGTTATTTATGTCCAGGAGATCTAAATTCTATCTTGGACTCAAACACTGTATAAGAAAGACATAACATTTCCACTTGGACACAAGGTCCAGTACAGAGGAAAAAAGAAAGGGGTGGGGTGGGGGGGCTCTGGCTAAACTCCTCTTTTGAGTCCTGATAGTCTACATTTTCTCTTGTCTTCTGAACTTAGCTCAGGCTTCAACTTTCCTACTGAGCCAGTTAAAAATGACAAAGTAGGGCCAGGGCAGGCACAGGGGCCCTGGGGTTCGATCCCAGAACCTGTCTTACCAGCCCCACCCCCGGGGCACCCTGAGAGGGCAATTGAGACTGGGTGTGGTAACCCCCATCCCCCCACCCCCACTCTTGGGAGGCTGTAAACAGGTGGATCACTATGAGTCCAATCTAGTAGTAAGACCCTGAACACCCTGTAGATCCTTCCCTAAAAATACAAAAAAAAGAAAAACGACAAAGTATCAATCTGTAAATTCTGTCATTTCCCAAACAAGGAACAGTTGGAATATTATGATATATGTATGTATGTATTACGTTAGTCAACTTTTGTCCTTTGTTATATAAGGTAATATTATTCTCAGAGGCAGTAAATTTATACATTCTACCAATGATACAGTAGAATAGAATACAATAATGAAGGTCAGACTCTCTCCAGACAAATAATTTAAAGGTCTTAAATTTAAAAAAAGGAACAAGCCGGGCGTGGTAGTGCATGCCTGTAATTCCAGCACTCAGGAGGCTGAAGCAAGAGGATTGTTGTGAGTTCGAGACCACCCTGAGCTACAAAGTGAGCTTAAGGCCAGCCTGAACTGCATAGTGAGACCCTGTCTCAAAAAGACAAAAAAAGAAAGAAAGAAAATTTTAAATAAATAAATAAACAGCAGAAACTCTAGAGTTGGATTTTTCTCCAAGGAGCAACCAGGAAGATGATAGTCAACATGTAGGTCAGAGGTTCAATTAATGCAGAAAAAGGAAAGTTGAGCTGGGCATGGTAGCACATGCCTGTCCAGCACATGAGACACTGAGGCAGGAGGATCATTACAAGTTCAAGACCAGCCTGGGCTAGAAAGTGAGCTTAAAGCCAGCTTGAACTGCACAGTAAGACCCTGACTCAAAAAGACAATAGACAAGTGGGGGGGATGAATGAATGAAAGAAAGAAAGAAAAAGAAAATGGGGGGAGAGGGAGAAATATGAAGCAGACACAGCAATCCCAGCTACCTGGGAGACTAAAACAGAAATCACAAGGTTGAGCCCAGCCAGGACACTTTACAAGACCCCATTCCAAATTTAAAAACTGCAAAAGGCTGTCAATGTAGCTCTGTAAAAATGCTCTGGGGTTCATCCAGAGCATTTTGGTCCTTTGCTGAAGGACCAAAAAAAAAAACACCACCAAAAACTGAATTCACTGACTTTTAAGATAGAAAGCACTGGAGCAGCAAACCTAATGAGCAGCAGTCTGTGAAGATGAGAATGGAAGCAGCGGTGCGGAGGAGGGAAATTAAGTCAGTGTAACAGCATTATCCTAATTCATGCTGCCACACTCTACTGTTAGTTTTATAAGCTAGACTTATACACTGCAATGTAATTTACTGTGAAACCTTCCCATGTGGCCATCCATATTTCAGCCCCTGAGTTTCTCCTGCATAATGAGACAAGAATTCTTATTCTGTGTTAGTGCAGAATTATGCAATTCAAGAGAAAAGGCTGTGTTCAAGTTCAGCACCGTTGCATCCTACCTTCTAACCTGAGGGTTAGAGTCTAAAGCTCTACTAAATATTGTGTAATCAAAATTTCCACTAAGAAGCCATTCAATCACCAGTACTTAGGCCCTTGAAAACCAAAATTACCTTATTTTATCTCTCCTCAAATTTGTGCTGGAGCCTCTCTTTCTTTGGACAATGAAGGCCAAAGTCTGCTTTAAAAGACGCGGGTCAAAACACTGAGTAAATAAGACCATATTATAAACAGCTGAAGTTAAACACTCACCTGCAGGCTACACACAGAAAGTGGGCAACCCCTTTATCTTACTGCTATTCCCCAAAAAGAACCTTCCAAATTCTGGAAGTTTAATTGGTGAGCATTTTACTGCTTTTGTCATATGCCCAACATCTCACAAAAAAATGCATTTCCCTTGAGACTCTCAAATAAAATTACTTTGAAAACCAAAGCAATAATTCCAGCTATAAAGCAAATATTTTAGGACAGTTTCATAACTTGGGAGGAATCAAATCTGCATCCGGGAGGGGACAACTTTGCAAGGCTACTCATGGCCAACCATGAAGTTCTCTCAGAAGGCATGACACGAGATCATGGGCACACATTTTGCATGTCATCTTCCTCGGGCGCGGGGTCACCTAGGACGGGCGGGGAGGAAGAACCGAAAGGGAGCTGCATTTTTCAGGAGAAATCCACTACAGGCACAGGCAGGCTTCCACCCCTAGAATTGGGCGCGGGCACCTCAACCCAGTGGCGACTCACAGGGCACCTCCTAGTACCACAGACCCCAAAACTTACGAGGAAAGCCCTGATTAAAAGTGCGGACGGGACCTCCAACAAAGGGGGACTGGCGGCCAAAGGTGGGTGCAGAACACCCAAAAGGGGTGACGGCTCTCTGAGGTCGGTAGGCTAACGCCCAACCCGGGAGCGCTCTAGCCTCCGCTCGCTGGTTACCTGAGGGACGTCATGACTTCTTCCTGCCCCAGGTCCCCGCGCGCAGGTCCGATGCTCCGCGTCCACCCAGCAGCAGCAGGTACCACGTTCCCGCTCCTGGGCTCCCGCAACCCGCAGCCGGAGCGCGTCCTTACACACCCCCGCGGGCGGCCCCGGGCGAGCCAGCTCAGCGCACTGATTGGCGGCTGCCGGAGGGAGGCGGACGCCCCGCCCCCGGCCGAGAGCTGGAGTTTGTCCCGGGCTTCGCCGCCGGGCTGAGGCCGGCGGCGGGCGCGGCTCGAGCGAGCTCGCCGGCTGGCGACTAACGGACCGGCCAGTGGGCTGGGGGAGTGCAGCAGTGGCCATCTTAAGTCCTGGTAACCGCGTCCCTAGTGCGCGTCCCGGCTCTGGGTCCACGAGGTTGGGTGCCCGCCTCAAACATGGCCGCGCCTCTGGCGACCGGTTCTGTAGTCACATGGCCCGTGCGGTCTACCTAGGCGAGCCCGGGTCTCTCGCACCCTGGGAAAGGAGACCCTGTCAGGGCGAATCGCGCCTTGCAGAGGCACAGCAACCGCCTGGGGAATAACAGTTGGAGAAAAATGAATGTGTGGCACCACTAGGATGTGTTAAATTCCAGTCCGCTGACATGGGGAGTCACTTGCTGAGTCCCAAGGTGCCAAAGGTTCTTGAAGTTCGAAGACACTAGCGGCACTTAACGTGGAGGTGTCCGGGTTCGCTTTAAGCTTCGTGAACCGGGTACTAGTTGGGTAGAGGGCAGACATCCAGTGTTTTTTTAAAGCACCATTCTAGGTGATTCAGGTATGTATATAAAGTTTTGTATCTTCTGGGTCATTTGACACAGTAATCCTCTGATCACCTTACTGCCCTCAAAAGTACACGGGTAATAAAATATATATATCGAGGCTATAGGAAAATGATTGATCGTAACTGTAGTTATTAGTGTAGCTAAAGGTTTCTGAAATTGATTGTGTAGTCCCAGGTTGAGGCAGGAGGCTGTCAAGCTCAGGGTCAACAAGGGTTGAGAACAAGGAGAATCTGTCTCTGAAGCAGAAAGGAAATTGTGAACCATAAAAGACAGGAAAATTAATACCGACTGGAAAGATCGGGAGAGTGAAAAACAATAAATGCTTTATGCTACAAATGGCTTCTTTCTATTCCTTTATTCTCTAACACCATGTGACAGTCAAATGTGGCTGATGGGACTTAAGTACCTAAAGTATAATCTAACATAGATTTAAATTTTAAAAGTGAAGTAACTGGAATTTCCTGTTAAGGGCTAGAAAACAGTACTCCAAAGTAGAATCCTCAGATACAAAACTTCTCTCCGACCATCTGTCCTGCTTCTGTCTCCTTTTTATCTCCAACAATTCTTAACCATTAAAAACTAGAATTTAAGGGACCAGGGAGATGGCTCAGTGGAATAAGTGCTTCCCTGGCAAGTGCAAGGGCCTGAGTTCAATTCCCGGTTCTGCAAAACAGGAAAAAAAAACTAGAATTTATCTTTCCCCAGACAGATCCTAGGAACTTCAGACCTTTCCCCCAATCAAGTAAATTAGAAAGCCTAAAAACATTAATCTTCACCCATCTTTCAGCCTTTGAGCTGGCTCTAAAGAAATTTTCTGCCGGAAGTGGTGACACACACCCATAATTCAAGTTACTTAAGAGGCTGAGGGAGGTGATCACAATTTCCAGGCCACCCTGAGCAATTTAGTGAAGAACGGCTTAGCTCAAAATAAGATAAATATATGAGTGGGGGATTTGCTCAGTGGTAGAGTACTTGCCTAGAATATGTGAATGGTTTAATCCTTAGTATTTGGAAATTTTCCTCCCCTCTGGCTGCCTTTTCTCACAGTAGACCCTAAGACCTCCATTTCAGAAGGGGTCCTGCCCTATAGCAGAAGGAACACTACACAGAAAAAAACAAGATTGAACAAATCTTGCTGGGTTTCCTCACTATCTCTGTTAGCATTAAATCATAGTTTTGGGGCCAGCGAGATAGCTCAGCAAGCAAGCACCTGCCTGGCAAGCTGAGGGGACAGGGTTCGATCCTAGGCATGTGTCTTGCCAGCCCTGCCCCCAGTACTGCAGAGGCATCCACCAAGGATCCGGCCAGGCACGGTAGTGCACACCTATTATCCCAGCACTGGAGAGGCTGAAAACAGGAGGATCACTACAAATCACAACTGTGTAGTGAGACCCTGTAACAAATACATTAAAGAAAAAAAAATCATAGTTTTTGCCCAATTATTATCATTTTTTTAATATGGAATGCTTCACAAATTTGCATGTTATCCTTGTGCAGGGCCCATGCTAATCTTCTCTGCATCATACCAATTTTAGTATATGTGCTGCTGAAGCGAGCACTGTCCAATTATTTCTACAGTGTGATTCATACTTAATTGAACCTAAGCATTAAAATGACAGCTACCCAAGTCTTTGGACCTTCATCTTTCGAAGGCTATCTCACCTAAAACTATGATCAAATAAATTTATTGTGCTTTCCTCTTGTTAATTTATCATCTTTTGTTAAAGGGGTTTGGCCATGACCCTTTGAGACAGGCAGGAAAAGGATTTTCGCATTTCCTCCTCTATATTCCATTAAAACACAATTTTGTTTTGTTTGACTGGATATTTTTTGTTTCTTTTTTTGTACTGGGGGTTTAACCCAAAGTGTCATCAAACTAAATGGGCCCTTCTACAAAACTACATCCCCAGCCACAGCTCACATTTTAAACAATGAAAATTTATCATTTGAATTAGGTGATTAAATGTAAAATACATGCCAGGTTTTTCAAGACATACCATATATACCAGTGTTATACTGAGTATATGTTGAAAAGAAGTATTTTAAATATTTAACTAGCTAAAATATATTAAAGTTAACTTTATTAATTTTTATAATGTGGCTACTAAAATCTTTTTGTTTTTTGAATAAACTTTTACTGTGTAGTGCAGACTGGCCCCAAACTCGACAGTCCTGCCTCAGCCTCCCAAGTGCTGAGATTACAGGCATGTGCCACCACATCTGGCTGGTTGCTAGAAATTTTTAAATAATATGTATCCTGTTTTATATTTTACTGGACAGTGCTATTCTACATGCAGTCTTAAATTACAAGTCTTCTCTGACCTTCTGTAACAAAATAATTATGTTCACAAATTAGGAAGGCCGGTTTATACAAATGTGATTTTCCTTGCTAGACATCTAAAAACATCAGCTATCCCAGAAAGTTCAGGTTTCTTTAGAAAATGCTAATTTCAGCCTTAGTCCATTCTCATTAACTTGGGAAATGCCCATCTAAATGCAGCTGTGAATATACATCTGATGTGTTCAAGCCCCTGAGTAGACTGTTAAAACATGGAGCTGTGATGGAAACCACTACGAAGCAACCTTGGGCAAGACAAAATTAGCCAGCTGGCTTTCCATGTTTACTTATGAGTCTGTCCAAAGCCTAGGCACCTCCTCTGCAGATGGGCAGCAGACTCATAGTAAATGAACCTCTGTGAGTCACAGATCGCTGTGAGGCCTGGAATGTCCTGGTGAAGCCCTGAAGCCTCAAAGGATAAGAAAAGGCCACAGGCAAAGGCATCTGGCTCCAACCTCAACTGGATAAAGACTGTTACCTCCAGCATCTCCCTCCTGGGCAGAGCCCTAAATTAACTTGATGTCTTACTTGGTGAAGTCTTAGAGCAGTCCCCACCCTTCCAGAGTATTCCCTGATTCTGATAAATACATAAATACGGGCTACCCAAAAAAGATCTTGGTCTTAGCCCCCAAAGAAACTAAAATTATGTGAGAGGGTTTTTGATCCTCCTGGAGCCGTGATATCATTCCACTTGTCTCTTATTTAGCATTTGCCGTCCACTCCTTTGGGAGATTGAGGACCTGATCAGTCCCCTACAGCTAAGGGATAATATTATGAGACTTTGACTAAATGTGCACAAGCTGTGTTAGCCAGCTGTTCCTCTGGGTTAAACAAAACCCAAAGTAAAGATGCAGCTGGAGAACAATTTGAAGCAATGGAGACACTGACTAATTGGAGTTTCCTTCCTTCCCTTGCAGGAAATACTAATAGATAATCTACATGGATGGAAACCAGGAAGAATGCATAGGATTTCAAACCTTCAAGGTTAACCTCTAGCACAGGGCACAGTATGGTGTACCGCACTGCTACTCAAACTTAATATACAAATAAGTATTTATTTGAGCACTCCTGTTAAAATGCAGGTTTGAGTCAGCAAGTATCAGTAACCATTATTTTGCATTTCTCTGTGTTCCCAGGTCTCACAAATTCCTTATGGTCTGTGAGACAGACTGAGTCACAAGGGTTTTTTTTTTTCCGTTTGTTTTGCCGAACCAGGGATTGAACTCAGACACTTATGCTTGCCAGGGAAGCACTTATTCTTTATTTTAATTTTTTATTTTTTGTCTTTTTGAGACAGAGTCTCACTATGCAGTTCAGGTTGGCCTTAAGCTCACTTTGTAGCTCAGGCTGGTCTCAAACTCACAACAATCCTCTTGCCTCAGCCTCCCAAGTGCTAGGACTACAGGGATGCGCCACCACGCCCGGCTCAGGGAAGCACTTATTCTACTGAGCCATCTCCCCAGCCCCCACAAGGTTTTAAAGGTAGCAAGACAACACTTGGGTGTGGGATTTTGCTATACTTCCTATTAGCTATATGACCTTGAGATGATACTTAACTTATCAGCCCCTAAATTTAACTAAGACATGCCTTTCAGGGCACAGAGAAGATTAACTCTAGTAGTGTCCAGTGAGAATCCTGGCACATAGTATTATCATTGTTGTTATCACACCCTGTGGGACAGGGAGCTCAGCCTTACAGCACTAGCCTAGTGTGGGAGAGGTCATGGGTTCGATCCCCTATACCTGGGAAGCATGATACTAAGGCAAATATGAACTTGGCATTCTACAAAATCACATGTGCTGAAAGAAAAACAAAATACAAATAGAGTCAAATATATATATATGCATATATATATATGCATATATATATATTTATGTACAGTAAAAATGATGAACTATCTCAAGGACAGATATATCTTTTTCAAAGGAGGAGGAGGTCAAAAGTTGGAAGAGGAAGAAGAAAAAAAGTTGGAAGAGGAAGAAGAGAAAAAGTTGGAAGAGGGAAGAAATGTGGAGAAGAGATATGAAAAGACATTTTTTTGTGCATCCTCTAAATCCTTACAAGAATGTAATCACTATGTCATGCAAGCATGTACTTAAAAATAAAACAAAATAGCCGGGAAAATGGCTCAGTGGAATAAGTGCTTCCCTAGCAAGCTCAAAGGCCTGAGTTCAATCTCCGGTTCTGCCAAAAAATAAAATAAAATATATAAAGCTGTAAAAAAAAATGTGCTTTTTGTTCATTAACATGTGGGAAAAAAAGCATTCTTTTCACTTTTAGTATTAAAATTCAAAAAAGGGTAGCTCAGCAATAGACTGCTTGCCTAGAATGTATGATGCCCTTGATTCAATCCCCAGCACTGCAAAAAAAAAAAAAAAAAAAAAAAAAAAACTAATATTGAAAACCTTGCTGGGCATGGTGGTGCATGCCTGTAATCCCAGCACTCGGGAGGCTGAGACAGGAGGATTGCTATGAGTTCGAGACCAGCCTGAGCTACAAAGTGAGCTTAAGGCCAGCCTGAACTGCATAGTGAGAAGTTGTGTCAAAAAGACAGAAAAAAAAAATCGAAAGCCTTAATTTCACTACCAAAATAACTGGTTATTTTAAAGAAATATATAAAAGTCTGTCATGGGGGATGATATGGGTCTGCAATAGTCAAATATTTAATCAGCAGCCAGTAGTGGTGTCCCACACCTGTAATTCCAGCACTTCAGAGGTTGAGGTAAGAGTTGCCAGTGTGGCCTATATATAGAGTTCAAACCAGGTAAGGATAAAAGTAAAAGTATTTTATTGGCTCATCTAATCTTGGGTTAAAAGAAAATAGATAACTAATGGCTAAATTCCTCTAGAAAGCATAACAAAGATGTGAACCCACCTACTAATCTTTTCAACAGATGCTTCAGGGACCAAAATAATAGCAATGTTCTCTTCAAACAGGACCAGTATGTTGTTAAGGGTATAATAATAAAAAAAAGCACTCTCATACATTAGTAGGAGTATAAATTAGTACATTGCTAGAAAGCTTTTTGGCAGTGTGTATCAGAAATTTCATTTTTCAGGCAACCATCATTAAAAAACAATGAACAAAGATGTGTACATCCAGTTATTTATTTCAGCATTAACAATACCAAAAACTTATCATGTCCTAAAAACCAGAAAGAGTAATACTTAAATTACAGAACACATTTATGGAGATATTCTGAAGTGTTTCCATGGATGTTTTATTAAGAATATAGGAAAAGTGCCCATAATATAATAAACAAAAAGGGGGGCTGGAAATGTAGCTCAGTGGCACAGCACTTGTCTGGCATGGATGAGGCCCTGGGTTTAATGCCCAGTACCAGGAGAAAAGAAAAAAAAAGGGAAACTATTTTTTTGCTTTTCAGTTTTTTAGGACAAAGTCTATATGGTTCAGGCTGGCCTTGAACTCACTCCTTAACCCAGGCTGGCCTCAAATTTGCACAATCCTCCCTCAGGTCCCAAAATAATAGCACTGATTACAGGCATGGAACACCATGCCCAGCTCTATACACTCATTTTCTGTATTGTTATTATTATTATTATTATATGTAGTACAGGGTCTATAGGGTCTCAGTACACAAATCAGACTTGTAGCGATCCTCCTGTTTTCAGCCTCCAAGGGCTGGGATTACAGGCCGCCCCACCCTACCCAGTCTCAATCATCATCTCAGCACACCTGGGAGCCAGGCCTACAGGGCAACCTGGGAATGAATCCTGATCCCTGCATCTGCCTAAGCAGGTGCTTTCATCCACTGAACAATCTGGCTGGCCCTATATAACTCATTTTATAATCATTAAGTTTTATAATATTAGATCTTGTCTTTTTCAAATGATTTTAGAAAGTAAAACATTCCCACCCTTTAAAAAAAAAAAAACAAAAACTTATATTTATAAAAATCACAACTACCAAAACTAGTATTTTTAGCCTGGGCAAGCTGGCCCACACCTGTAATCCTGGCACTCAGGAGGCTAAGGCAGAATTACTGTGAGCTGGAGCCAGCCTTGACTCCACAGTTAGTTCAAGACCAGCCTGAACTACACAGCGAGACCCTGTCTCAAAAAGCAAACAAAGGAACAAACATTTTTAGAAGAACTGGGCTTATTTTATACATGTTTCATCTTTTCACATGTAGTTTTGTGTGGCAAAGGGGAGAACTGATGATTGAACCTAGGACCTTGACATCCCCAGGACATTTTCCCCCAAAACACCCTCCTTGGTACAGGGAGATAGCTCAGTAAAGTAGGTGCTTGCCTGACAAGGGCAAGGTCAAGTTCACTCTCTGTTACCACTAAAAAAGAAAAGATTACAGGGTCTCCCTAAATTGCCCAGCTTGGGCTCAAACTTGCAACCCTTCTGCCTCATATGGGTATACACTAACAATCCTAGCATGTAAAGATTCTTAAAAACAGAAAAAACAAAAATAAAATATCCTTATGATTGTCTTGGTTAATTTTAAATCATAACTTCATAAAAATTAAAAGTGTAAATATCACTTTAGAGCTTTGCCTAAGAGCCCATCTGTCATTACATGAATGTAGAATGTTTTCCTTGCAAGCTACTTAAAAATACATCCCCTCATATAATATTGATAAAGTAATATTTTTAAAGCCATCTATATAATATTCCAAGAAGAGAAACTTCTTAAAACTTCTGTCTCCCTAAGTATTGTGTTATACTGTAAAGGTAAGGAGCCTAAGAATGTGAAGATGGGAATCCTAATCCTTCACCTACCACTATATATATATTTTTTTTTCCAGGAACTGGGGATTGAACTCAGCCCCTTCAGCTTGCCAGGCAAGCACTTATTCTACTGAGCTATCTCCCTGGCCCCTTTAATTTATTGACTTCCTTATTATCAGTTTCCTTATTTGAAACACACAGGAGTTTTGTCCTGGATGACATTGCAGGTCCATTTCAGTTCTTATTAGGTAAAAGAAAAGCTCTAGTGTGTCTCATTTCAAAAAAAAAAATTCAAAGAACTGATCAGTTTCAACTAGTTTTAATTACAGAAAGGGTTACAGAAACAGTGCTAAATGCATTAACTCTTCCTCCAAAGACATAAGAGGTTCATTGCTTCCATTTAGTATCTATATAGTCCTATGTCATATTTCATTTTAATAACATGTCTTCCAACACAATACAGTCTTTAAATGAAACTTGACAATTTCTATGGAGAAACTAAAGAATAAAATAACATTTGGTTGATTTAACTTTATTGAGTGAGAATTTTTAGCAAAACTCCCTCTCTGGCACACCCACACAAGTACTTCCTTATTTCCAGCAATTACAAACCTCTGAAGTGCAAAGAAAAGCTCTGATGTAAAGGTTCAGGACAGCAGTACTTCCCGGTTATTCATGCTTCAAAGAAATATTTTTTAACTATATAATTTAATAGCACACTTATTTCAAAATGGAAAGGACATTTTTATACAAAAACATCAAGAAAGAACATCACCAACAAAAAGATAGCTCTTAAAAAAAAAGATAGCTCTTTCCAAAGGATTGCTAGTAACCCTAATGCAATATATTTGTTATAAAACTTTTCCTTATTTTTATCATTTCACCCTAGACCTAATCTATGATACTTTAGAAACAAGCTTTTAGGAATCATCCATCCATCAAATATTTATTGAGCATCTACTTTCTAGACACTAGAGAGTCAACAAAGTTCAATAACATGTGCTGTCCCTGAAGAACTTATGTACCTTTAAGGGGATACAGACAGATGAATAATCAAGTAAGAATATCAAGTGTTGAAAACTGCTATCTTTGTTACTTTTTGGAGGAAAGATTTATGAGCTCAGTTTGTAGAGGCATCAGTCCATAATCAGCTGGCTCCAAGTTGAGGTGGTCTACGGCAGACAGGAATTGCAGGAGAAATGGTTCATGGTGGGGAGAAGGTAGCAAAACAAGCAAGGGACCATAACAGCATCTTCCTAACGCTTATCAAGGTTACTTAGGGCAGACAGCACTCAACTAGTATTAATTATGAATCAATTCCAGCATCTAACACTGTATATCCAGCAACCTCTTAAAAAGCCTCAGCTGTGACCACATGCGGCTCTGCGCAAACATCTAAACACAAGTCCTAACGTTCTGCCCCTGGCCCCCCGAGATTCATGCATATCCCTTTAGGCAGAGGCATTTAGTCCACACCTAAAATGTATCAATAAACTTAATTTTTAAAAATGGCATTTTTTCTTTCTCCAAGAATTGCCAAAGTAATTTCAGCACAGCTGAAAAGTTCAAAGTCTTTTCTGAGATGTAAGGCAAACTCTTAGAGGTGAACCCCCGTACAAATGAAAAGAAACTTAAACACTTCCTGCATTCAATGGCACAAGATAGACCTTTCCATTCCAAAACGTATGAACAGTGGGATACCAAAGAATAGGAACAAAGCAAAACCAAATATATCAGTGGCAAGTTGTGCGCTCCAAAGGCTTGGATGGCTCCACCTCTATGGCAGTGGTTGTAGCTCCCATGGCTTCACTCTGGGGCTGGCTTGGCTGCCTCTTTAGTTTTCTCAGACAATCCATAAACCTGGTTTCTTCAAACTTTTGTTTTACTTTGTTTTTTTGTCTTTTTGAAACAGGGTCTTGCTATGCACTTCAGACTACTCTGGAGCTCATTTTGTAACCAAGGCTGGTCTTGAACTCACAACAGTACTCCTGCCTTACCTCCCAAGAGCTGGGATTATAGGTATGAGCCACCATGTTCAGCAGTCTCCAAACTTTAAGGATCTCCACTGTATCACTGGCTTCACACTCACAGCTTCACAAACTGCCCTATCAATGGCACACTGCCTGACTTCCCTGACCTTTTGAAAACTGAAATCTGGGTGGAAGCCTTTCTGACCCCAAAACTCTTCAGTAGCTCGCTCGCTCGCTCACTTAGTCTCTATCTCTCTCTCAACTATAGGGAGTGCCTATGAACTAAATCCTAAAATCCTTTCTTCTGCTGCCTATAGGGAGGAACACTTTTCCTAGGCCATCGCCATTTTGGAACATGGTGCTCTGGAATTCTCAAAGCAAAGTCTTTCACTTTTGCATTTCTGAGGCTGAAAAAGATGGAGTCCTGCTGCTGTTTCTTCTTATAGTGCTCTCATGCCTCTTTTTCTTTCTTTCTTTTTTTTTTTTTAAATGTTTTAAGTATGTGAAATATAAAAGAAACAGAATTTCTAAGTTAGGCAAGGTTATGGCACACACCTATAATTCTATCACTCAGAAGGCTGAGGCAGTAGGATCATTGCAAGTTAGAGACCAGCCTGGGCTACAAAGTGAACTCAAGGCAAGACCCTGTCTCAAAAAGGCCAAAAATCTAATCATCTTCCTGGAAAGTGCAAGGACCTGAGTTCAATCCCCAGTATCACATTTCTGCCATACCAGAAATCCCAGCACTGGGGAGGCTAAGACAGAAAGATCACTATAAGTCCAAGCTGCATAGCAAGACTCTGTACCAAACAAATAAACAAGGCCAGGCGTGGTGGCACATACCTGTAATCCCACACTCAGGAGGCTGAGGCAGGAGGATTGTTGTGAG
>PVKA01013524.1:19781-54863 GCA_004027165.1 Ctenomys sociabilis | reverse complement strand
AAAAGCTATGTGCATTGGAGGAGACTAGGCAGGCAAATAGAGCTCACTGTTCAAGTACCTGGAACAAAAGATTATGCCCATAACTTACAGAACCATCTTATGGGCATCATAACTGAGCTGAACTGGATGAAATTAGCCTAGCAAGTATTGGACTAGCCAATATGTAGCAGCTGCAAGTTAGCTTTTGAAGTTAACAATTTGAGGTCTGCCATCTTGTTGCCTGTTCTAATCAGATGTCTGATTCCATCTCTCATCTTTCTCATAAACTACTTTGTTGGTTTTCTTTGGCTGGGCTGTCCACTTAGAGCAGACTTCCATCTCACATAGTCTACTTATCTGTCTATAAAGGAGAGAAAGCTGAACTCCTTAGTCAAGAAACTAAATTTTCTTTAAGGAAAATGCATAAGCTCCATGGCACTGAGAATGTTTCCCCAAGACTGTATTCTGTTCTTCACATCTCCCACAAGGGCCAGGCAAGCCTGTTGTCTTCATCCTCCAAGAATTACAGTGTCCTAAACTTTCAGGTGGTGGAGCTTAGGCATATCTTCTCTCTCAGTTCTCATGAGCATAAGAGAGAGCATCAGCTTTCACCTTTTTAGGGAATAAAGGAATAGATTTTTTTCAAAAAATATGTATTTGGTACAGTGTCTCACTGCACAACTTGTACTCATAGTGATCCTCCTGTTTTCAGCCTCTGTAGTGCTGGGATTACAGTGCACACCACCACACCTAGTCTTGGTCACTTGTTCAATGCGCCTGGGGGCAGGGCCAGGGATAAAACCTGGGTCCCTGTGCTTGCCTAAGCAGGTGCTTAGTCCTCTGAGTTATCTCCCTGGCCTGACACTGATTTTAAAACTTTCTTAAGTTTTAAAGACATAGATTGTTTTTCATGTAAAGGAGAAATTGACTGTCTTTTCAGGACTATCCAGTGACTTTGTGCATGATGGGATCAGGATGGACAGTTTTATATAGGATCTGTACAAAGGTCAACTGTCTTTGTGTCCACTCTGGGTCTCCTAGCACTGTAAACAAGTTCAGACAGGATCTAGCTAACTCAAAGGCTACTGGACTGATGAGTTCATCATCTACCATGTAGATACTTACAAAATCCCTAAGCTGTAGTATAAGGATACTCATTTTGAATCATGTAATTCATTATACATACATTTGTTATTATAAGGGGAAATTTAAAAACACTCACTTTTGGTGTGTAAGTTTGTTGTGTTTTAAGCACTGACTTACAGGAATAACTTAAACTAGATGAAAGTAGAATAAGGCACCCTCTGGAGAGATTTCACACTGGCTGTCTGTACAGCTGGGTGATAAATGTGACTTAACCTGCTTTAGCATTTTTGAGTTGGATTCAAAGTGTATATATCCTCATTACATGGTCCTTCCCTTTGGCCAGTGATGTGGAAAAATGCACCAGTTACCTCTATCGTATTGTTTAACTAGCCTTAGGATCTTTCCTTCAATATTGGGGGCAGACTAACGTGACATATCTGCAATTAAAGAGTGATGTCAGTTGACACAATGCCATAGAACCCAGTTAAACATTGTTCCTTAGAAAATAAGAGCAGGATTCATTCCTGAAGACGTTGGTAGTGGTCCAGGGCCTGAGTCATCTGGCTCTCTCTGAGCGTCCCAGCTAGCAGGAACATGTTGAGAAGTACAAGTTCCCTTCACACCATGGAAGAAAGAGAGCAAGGGGCAGGAAAATGTAATTTTAAATTATTAGACTGCTCTAGAGATCTACTATTTCCCTCAAAATTCGAGGCTAATCTTTTTTGTGAATTTTAGCCCCTGGTACTGTGACTTACCAGCTCTGCTGGGTGGGAAAAGCAAGAGCTACACATCTACACCCTTTCATTCTTCAACACACTGTTAGGTGCTTGAATTTTTTTTTCTTTCTTTCTTGCTCTTGCAAAAGAGCTGGGAATTGAAAGATTAAATCTAGTTTAATTTATGGGCTCCTCCCTTTTTGATGGGAATACTTGGAATGTAATACAGGCTTATAAAAAATAAGAATGCCTTCATGGAAAGTTTAAAAGACACCAAGTGATTCTGTATTATGCTTGCAAGATTGAAATTTCACACAATAGTAAGATGTCTAGTGCAGAGGAAAGACAACATAGCTGCCCTTTTAGAGGAAGGCTGTGGTTGCATTTCTATATCAGACTCCTACTGCTGCTCTAACAAATTACCACAAACCCAGTGGTGATTGGAAACAACACAAATGCATTACTTTGTAGTACTGAAAGTCATAAATTTGACATAATTCTCAGTGAGCTAAAATATAGGTGCTACTCGCAATGCATTTTTGGAGGACATAGGCAAGAAGTCTTTTTCTTCTTCTAGAGGCCATATGCTTTCTTTGGCTCATGGCTTCTTCTGCTTCAAAGCCAACAACAGTAGGTCAAATCCTTCTCAGATCTCATCGTTCCAATGTCTCCTGCTTCTCACTTTCATTTTCAAAGACCTTTTTGTTTGCATTGAGCCCACTTGGATAATCTAAGATAATCCATTTCAAATTCATCTGATTAACAAGCTTAATTCCACCTACAAACTTAATTTCTCTTTGCCATGTTTGACAGCATAGCCATGGTTCTGGGGACTAGGTCATGAGCATCTTTAAGAGACTACAATTGTACCTGCCATACTGTCTATGAAGTAAATCATACAAAGAAATTCCAAATGGAAAGGAATTATTTTCCATCTGCTTTTCTATAAAGGGGTAAAAAGTTAAACTTGGCTTTGCACAACAATTACACAAGAAAATCTAGAGTTATAAATGTATAATAGAAAGAGAAAGGTGTTCTTTTTCTAATGTATTTTGATTAGGAGCCAAAGATTCTTAACTAAAAGTTTGCTGAAAGTACTGCTATAAACATAACTATTAAAGCTAAATAGTCAGCAGATTAAGTTAAAGTCAATTTAACTGAAATATTTATCAGGAGTTAAAGCAAACATAAATGGTGAAAAATGAAATCTTACTTCTCAATTGTTTCCTCATTTTCCAACAATGTATTTCTGGCTGTTGGGAGGCGATTTCTGTGGGGTTTATTAACCTGTAACCAAAGACATTGGTAGCCCCAAGTTGCAGCTTCTATGGCCAAAGAAAAATGCAGCATGAACTGAGAAAAACCTTGTTGCCTAGGAACGGAAATAAGTTAAACAAACATGGATGCATCGGGAAATGTAGGTGATCTGACCAGTTACTAACAGTTAGGTTTCTGTGCTAAAGCTTTTTAAATCAATGAATCCATATATAATTTTGCAAGTGCCAATTTTATACAGAGTATCAATTAAGGGCCTAATAATAGAGTCATTTTGTGAACAAGGAAAGCCAACTATCTCCCCTTGTGAAGTTTAATTTTCTATAAAGTTGGATAACAACAAAGTATATATTTAAGTTATAAATAACTTTATAGACTGTGTTAAAGCCAAATTTATCTACCCCACCTAGTAGACATGAAAACTAAGACTTGAGAGACTTATTTATTTTTCAAATTTCAGACAGACCTGGAATTTGAATCTTGAAAGTTTGAATCTTGGTCTGAGCTCTTTGATGAGTGCAAAGTATCCAAACAAGGATATTTTTCTAAGAAGTCCTAACTTGGTAGAGTAGAAAGCCAAATATATGACCATTTTTACATAGATTGACCAAGAGTTTAGACCCCTCTACGCTCAAGATCATTGTTCTTGGCTTATATTTTCAATTATCAGAGTATAAATCAAGTGATCAAAGTGATATTGTTAGAGGACAGAAAAGAAACCCAGACCATGCAGAATGGGGAAGGGGATGAGTAACTGCAAAGAGCTCTCTGCCATTGCTTTAGGGCCTTGCAAGGTGCCTCCTAGCACACTGTAGTACCCACAAGGCAAAAGAAAAACACTATACCCTGCTTAGAGCACAAGATCCCATAGCTACTAATGAACAAGTCAAGGTCTGGAGTTAGGTTCTGCTTCTTTTTTTTTTTTTTTTTTTTTTTTTCTGGCGGAACCAGGGAATGAACTCAGGTCCTTATGCTTGCAAAGGAAGTGCTTATTCCACTGAGCCATCTCCCCAGCCCCCTAGGTCTGGAGTTAGGAATACAAAACTGAGCAGCTAATGTCCAACAGCCCCAACAGAACACTCTGAATGGCCTAGTTAGAAATTACAGTCGTGTTTCACTCAGTTCTATGGCAAGTGTGCACTGTGTTCATGCCCTACTGCAGCTCTGGGAACTACCATAACTTTTTTAGTTTCAGAAATAAGCTTTGACTTCCTGCTTTGAATTCAAAATTCTGTGAAATTCGCATCCAACTTCCTAATATGGCTCTAGAGTTGTCATTTAAAAATGAAGGTCCTGGCAGAATATGGGGTTAGGTTCTAGCTCCACCAATTTCAGTTTCAATAGATCTAATGCAAGTTATTTAGTGCTTCCACTTCTCAGTCTCCTCTTCCCTCTTATACCATGGATATAATAAAACTTCTCATAAAGTCATTGTAAGACTTAAGGGAATAAATACATGAAGTTCATTAAGATGAATGCCTGATGTTTACTAAGCACTCAATATGTTTTGAATTTATACATTTACTCAGTAGGTGCTCAATAAATGCACACAGGAAATATATTGCAAACTCTGTCTTATACGCTGAAGACCCCACAGTTAGTTAAAAATAAAGAGGAAATAAAGAAAATTCTGTCCTCATGGCACTTTCTATTGGTGAGAGATGATAAATGCAATTAATGAAATAGAATTGTGGCACTGCATGTTTATTCTAATGAACACCCAACCTCTGTTTTCATCCTTCTGAAGATCAATGGGACAAAAGGATGCCTGGGTTTCAGCCTCTGCACTCACATGCTATCCATCTCTGTATGCTGAGCCAGGAGAAGTTGGGGATCTCAAAAAGAATAGGATCTATAGTGAGTGTCTCAGGATCAGGATCCTGAGGTCTACAATCAGATCAGAGGTGTTCAGATCTTCACAGTGAACTTAGCAGTGGGAATTTGGTACAAATCTTGATGCCCACTACTTCCATTTCTTCATTGTAAAATGAAAATAATGCAACTAATAGTATATAGGTACTTTGCATAAAATGACCCAATATAGGCAAAGCACTTAGAACAACATTGGCCAGTAGGTTTCTGTGCATATTATTAGCTTCTACTACTTTTATTATTATTGGTTTCTATGAAAGCACCATTATTTTTTTATTTTTAATGCCAACTACAAAGTGAGTATTTAATAAATTTTTACTGAACTTAATAAATGATGATACATGCATGGAGAAGCTCATAGTTTACTAAGAAGAAAAAGATAATGCTGCCATGCAAAACAAGCTGCATGGGCTAAATGCAGCATAAGTGCCAGCCCAAGCCAGGGGTACTGTTGGCACCATTAACTTTTTGCTTCTTAAAGCCTCTGTCTTGTTAGATACAGACAAGCCCCGGGGTGGTGAAAGTCTACTCCCCAGACACAGAAGCTTTGCTGGAAGAGTCAATAATTCATCTTCCCAAATCGAGATTCACTATTATGTCGTAAATTGTGATACATTCCATGTAATATAAAATTTATTATGTTAGCCTCTAAAAAGTGTATAAATCAGTGACCTTTAGTATATGTGTAATGGTATCCACCTACTGCCATTAATTCCAGAACATATCCATGGCTCCAAAAAGAAATCATGTCTCCCAACTTCCTCCTCTTCCACACCCATTGACAGCTACCATACTGCTTTATGTTTCCATAAACCTACCTACTCCACAAATTTGATAGAAGTAATGTTCTATGATATGTGGTCTTTTGTGTTTGACTTCTTTCATTTAGCATAATGCTTTTAAGATTTACTGCTGAGGCAAGAGGATCACTGTGAGTTCAAGACCAGCCTTAGGTACAAAGTGAGGTCAAGGCCAGCCTGAACTACATAATGAGACCGTCTCAGAAAAGACAAAAAATAAAAACACTCAAAGGCTGGCCTGATAGCTCAGCAGACTAAAGTACCTGCTTAGGCATAGCACAGCAGACAGGGTTCAATCCCCAGCGTGCCATGCCAGCCCCACCCCCAGGGTGTGCTGATGCAATTGAGACTGAGTGTGGTGGTGTGCGCCTGTAATCCCAGGGCTTGGGAGGCTGTAAACAAGAGAATCACTGAGTCTGACCTACATGGTGAGACCCTATACACCCTGAACTAAATACATAAAAAAGAATTAATTAGCTGTGAAGATATAGGTTTATTTATGGATGATCAATTGCATCCTATTGAATTACACATCTATCTTTGTACAAGTATCACATGATTATTGCAAGTGTAAATCCTCTAATTTTGTTATTCTTTGTCAACATTTTGATTATTCAGGGTCCCTCACATTTCCATATTAATGTTAGCATCAGCATATCCATTTGTGTAAAACAAACAAAACAGAATCCAGACAGTTGTAGTTTTGATAGGGTTTGTCCTGAGCCTGATTTCTACAGTCACAAATATATTCCTACCTAAGATGCTGTTTCAAGAACAATGGCTCTGTTTGTGGTTGATAAATGTAGTTATGCATATATTGACTTCCACTTGAGTTCTCTCTGCCTTTTGGTTAAATGATATTGGCTAAAACTTGACAGATCTAACCTTGAGCAGGTAATAAGAAAACATCATTGCTAAAGACACTAAAATGTGTTACAATCATTTTAGCGCTTATCTTCCCCACCAACCACAAATCAAACCACATAAATCTTCAAGTTTGAACATTTTCTTTATGTGGTCAACTTGTTCTCAACATTTTAGCATCTAGCACTCCTTTTTCCAGATAAAGCCTCTGTCATCTCATCTCCTAGCCCCCCAAATGCCTCCCTCTAGAAAAGAAAGCCTTCCAAAAAGCTATGCAGGCTTTCTGTCCTCCAGATGGAAAAATTTACAGTGAATCGGTTCTGCTGTCATGGTCTGACCTTCTATCTAGCAAATTCTTATCCATTCTTTATCATCTCTGTAAACAGAGAAAGGTTAAAAATGCAAGACTTGTTTTCCAAGAATCTTTTGAAAGAGTATGAAGTGGTGGACCTTGACCTACTAATTAAAGAAGAGTAAAAGCATTATCTTGTACACAAGCTAGGTTGGTCATGCTTGAGGGATTGTCTGAGCAAAAGTTTGGTGACAGAAGCTTGGCTAAGAGCAGGACACCACAGAACAGCACAGTGTCTTCCAGTGTAGCTCAGAATCACCGTCCTCCCAGTGGGAGCCATACTCATTTGTGCCTGTGCATGGCACCTGAATATATAGAAACAGACACAGAGCCTACTGCTTAGTGACACTCCATGGCAAAGCTGTCTTTTGTTTCACTCACCTCAGTGAAAAGGAAAGACTGATTTATCCTTGGTACTGCTGTGAAGACTCCACAATGTCCCATATCAGAGATCAGGGATGACTGATGTTCCTGCTGAGCATGTGTTTATCAGAGTAGTTTCTCCTTCTCAGAAGTTAGATTGCTTGCTTGTTTGTGTGTATTTTATTGTCTATACAGATAGCTACCAACAATTCCTTCTTCTATGCATATGTGCCACTACACCCATCTGGAGAAGAATCTTTTGAATTTTAGCTGTTTTAGTGTCTTATTTTGGTTTGCGACAGAGGTGGCACTATGCCTTGAAACGTCTGGGGCCTTCTACTGGCTGCTTTCTGGGTCCAATCTAACCTGAAAAGTATTTGGACTACACTACTAGAAAAACAGAGAAAATAGGAATGAAATTCTTTTTTTTTTTTTTTTTTTTGGTTAGAATGTGCTAGGTGGCTTGACTCCATTTAAACACAAGGCCTTCATTTTTAAAACCAAAGTGAAACAACTGTGTTTGTGTTAGATAGGGACACAGCTGAATGTTGGCCTACAGTATCACATGTGCGTGATGTATACTAGGCTCCTGGAAGTGCTCTTTCTTTCAATTCGCTGAAATATCTCTTTGTTTTCATAGTTAAATGCATGATGCTTTGTAGCGAATCAAGATGTCAGGGTCCAAGCCAACAGACCATCTACTCCGGTCTTAAATACAATTTGGTATGGAGCAGCTCATCAACTTCCAAAGCAGAATGAGAGCAAAGGGATTCCAGTAAAGTCACAAAATAAGTTCAGGTCTCACCTACATTTCAACCTCCTTTTACACTAATCAAAGAAGAGAGTTAAAGGACTAGGCCAGGTTCATTAACTCCCTTAGGTCTCCTGGGGAAATGTCAACTGGGTGTAAAATAGGACTCTTGAGAGTGAGAATGAGTCTCTCCAGATTGGGTCTTTCCAGCTAAGAAAGATGGTTTATCCAAGGGGGATGTGGGCTCACAGTGCTTGAGCAAGAATTCCTCCATTTGTACTGGTCAAATCATGTATTCCACAAGCATGTCTATTACTAACCAGGACCAGGTAGAGGAAATGTCTTTAAATATATTAATACTCACAATATTACTGCTTTTGCTCCAATTTTGCCATGAGACTCAAAAAATAATTGCCAGTGGCCACACATAAAGTCATTGCCCCAAATCCAGCAAGACCTTCATATTTTAAAGGTCACATCGATTGCATTACTCTAGCATTTCCCAAACATACATGAATTTCCTTTGCTGACATTTTCTAGGTTGTATCATCCAAGTAACTTTCAGCATATTCTTCATATATTAAAAAATTTAAAGAAATTTTGCACAGTTAGTAAGAGAAAAAATGATATTTTTTGACACAAAGAGGGGGTGGGATCAGAATAAAGCCCAGTTTTTGGATTATAAAGAATGAGAGAACTTTTCTAGGACTGGAGGACAGAAGTTTGTCTCACTGTTCAAAAGGAAAACCAGCCACATTGCCCAGAAGCATCCAGAACATATTAACATCTGATGGAGAACTTCTTGTACACAAATGAGAAGAATGGAAGAGAACTGAAAAGGCAATGATTTCTCAACAGTAGTAAGTCCCCTTCTTTGGGTGCAACATCTCCAACCACCTTCAACATACCCTTGAGAAATGCAGCTTAGGATGTTTTCCTTCCTTATGAATTCCTTCAAAGCAGATCTGAAAAGGCAGACAAGACCTCAAACAAACACAAAAAGGTGCAATGCAGCATGAACAGTATGATATTATGATTATCTTCAACCTTTATTACTCATGCAAACTTACTGTAAGTTTTTGAGACTTTATAATCTACCTACATTTATAGTTCTTATAAAATTAATGTCTGTGCAATGATATGCTAATATGTTATGTGTCTTATAAAGGATGAAAGTGTAAGGATTCCTTTGAATGTGTTAATACTTTCCCCAATACCTTCCCAAAGGGCATGAGTTCCTCACTTGGGTGGTTCTAGTTTAGGTGAAAACAAAAACGAATGAAGAGAAAGCTCTCAATTCACAGAGACCAAATAGAGACTCTAAAAAGACTCTTTAGGGAGGGTGTCCCATGAAATACTCGTGAGGCCAGTGAGGGGGAGAAAAGAAGAAAGGGAACTCAGGACAAAGAGACCTGTGGGAGTGGGAAAACATGCACATATGTCACACATGCTGCAGCGGAAAGAGGAGGGAGTGGAGTGAGAGAGGAAGCTGAAGCGTGAAACCAGAGTCAGTTCATGGAGAACTTCCCAAACCAGTCAACTAGGGCTCTGTCCCAGTGGAAGCTTCCAAGGACTCTCAAGCTGAAACTTTACCCCCATTCACATATACACACTCATGGACAGTCAACCCCACATTAACCCCAGCATGTGCAAAGAGAAAGCTACTGGCCTCCCAAATGAGTCTTTTCTAATGTATCCATTTAAAACACATTTTCCTACTATTTTCCAGGCACAGTGCATATGCTGGGTGGTCAGCAGCAAACAAAGCACCACTGATGGGAAGACAGACTAACAGCAAGTAAATCGGTGGCACAATGATCAAAAAGGCAGTATTCTTAGATTTGTCTAAAGAACTATCTTGTAAGCCTGGTGTGATTACTCATGTCTGTAATCTCAGCTACTCAGTAGGCTAAGCAGGAAGATCACAAGCTTATGGCGAGCCTAGGCAGTTCATTGAGAACCTGACTCAGTAACTTAAAAGCACTTGGGGGAGAGGTCACCTCTTACTTGTGAGGCCTGGTTTCAATCCCCTGCCTTGAAAGCAAAAGAGCTCTGTGAAGGAGTCACACAGTCAAGCTGTGAACATTATAAAATGACCAACCAGCAAAATAGCTTGGAAAGGAGTTGTCATAGATGAAGACCATGTGTGTACATGATCTTGGCATATTTGGGAAACACAGAAAGGGGTCTGAAAGCTTAGTGAGTAGGGGAAAATGAGAGGAAGGGTGGTTTGCAAGCTAGTCAGAGACCTAATGATGCACAGCTTTATGAAATCAGTTAGTGGCCAATGGGAAACCAATGGTGGAGTTTGACAGGGAAGGAGGCATCTCCTGATGCATTTCACAAAGCTGGGAAACTAGGCTATTGCTGCATCTACTCTCCAAGGAGAAAGCTGGCTTAGACCAGGGCAGTGATGACAAGGAGACACTTGAGTGATAATATTGACAGAACTTGGTGATAGTGAGTTGAGAAAAGTAGAATTTGGGAAAAGACTTTCAGACCAAGTTCCTGATGTCTGAGAAAAAGCCTTACATAACTGAACAGGGAAAGACTCAACCCTCATTCAACAGAGGAGAAAACTGACATTGACACTAATAGTATTTCTCACAGCTTTGGAAAAGAGGTACATCTCTGAAAAGACTCAGGCTGTCTTCAAGTCCAAACTCAAAGGGTGGCCTCTTACATTTGTCTCTGTCTATCTCCAAAAATGGATGCACGCCCAATGCATTCGTCCAAAAAGCATGGAGCTATTAAAAACTCTAATGAAATCTGGAAATGTGGTATTGATCAGGGATGTTTTCTTCCAGTCACCATTGGGCTCTAGAGTGATTCAGAGAGAGCCCAGTACAGACACGAATAATCTTTCACATCATCACTGTCGCCCATAAAGAGGACACTCACCAAACAGCTTTGTGGACCTTCTGGAAAAGGGGCTGGGTGAACTCCAGTTGATTACTCAAGCCAGACCACCCTTGGTGGGAACTGGCCCCACTATGTTCAACTTCAGCCAGATAGAACTCCAAAGTGTGTTCCCTATCTTTTCCTAGTTTCTTCCATAGATTCCTAGTAGATAATGTTGCCTTGAGCTTTCTTAAACAATAGGAAAGGAAAATGGCTAATATTAAGCAAGAGAGCATTTGTAGCAAGTCCTTGAGTTTGTGGCTCAGGTCATGAGAAACTCACAGAAGAGGGTCATCATGAAGAGTTTCACCTCTGTGCTACCTACAGGAAAAAGCGTCTAAAAATATCAAGAGATTTATCCCAGTGTTTTGTAGCTTTCAAACAGTATATCCAACAAAACCCCAGATAACAAAACTGTGGTGTGTATTTTTATGGTGCTACCATGTTCTGAGCAGGACTTTACATGGAGTGACCCACATAACCCTCACCTTGAGTCCCTCACAGGTGGCAAGAAAGAGATAAGGACCCTTAGTAATGCCAGTGAAGAAGTTGCTCCTGTTGTGCTCATAGCTTGAGGTCACCCAGAGAGAAAGAGCTGGGATTTGAACTCAGGCTGTATTTTCTGCTCTGAATTTGCCCAAATATGTCTTGTCTTCATTGTACAGATTTAATATGCAGAGTCACCTGAAAGACAGTCATCATAGGGCTAGGAGTGTGGCTCAGTGGTAGACTGCCTGCATAGCAGTCATGAGGTCTGCAAATTGATCTTCAACACTGCCAAAACAATGACAACAACAACAATAATTATAACAATAAACAGAAGAATCTAGAAGACTAATTCTAAAGCAGGCACAATGTCCTTCAGTGGGACTCAGGAATGAGAGCTAAGGGGCCAGGGAGATAGCTTCAGCAAGCTTAGGCAGGTGTAGGGACTGTGGTATGATACCAGACACCACATGCCCCAAAAGCCCTGCTCCAGGGTGGGATGAGCTGGCCACAAAAAAAAAAAAAAAAAGGGAATGAGAGATAATCAACCAAATGTTTTCTATAATGAATGTCACACAGACTCAAATGACCATGTTTGTATGCATTCCCATATGTCAGCCATGTGTGTATTTCAAGAGACAGATAATGCAAAATCCTGGCTATAATTATGTGTGATCTCCAACACATGCTTGAGATTTCTGAGCCTTAGTTTCTTCACTGTTGAGATGAGGTTAATCACTTCTATATGAGATAAGTACATTCACAGAAATATTTTATAACATCTACAATATAGATCCAAGAATATTGTCTTTCCTCCTTCCAAGGGATCACATTGTGCCAAGAAAAAAAAAAAATTGAAAGAGAAAGGGATTGACATACACCTATTTCCTTCATGTCTCTAAAAGAAGTCCGTTCTGGAGACACAACTCTTAAGGAAGAACTCAACACAAAGAATAGAACTCAGAGGAGTGAGGCAACTCACAGTAAGAACACCTCAAAGGGAAGAACTAGCAGTATCATGAAAGGATCCATGGCTAGATAATGGGGTGAAAAGTCTGGTGAATTTTGTGGTTGCTTTGTTTTATTTTTGGCAACCTGCATAGGCCTGGCCCAGGACACCATTAACTGCCCTCTATAAGCAGATTATGCATCAGGCTGATGGAATGTCTCATTGGGGAAGATGAACTGGACACCCAGACACTTTCATAATCACTTATGCAGAGAAAACATAGAAAGAGATTGTCCCTATTCTCCACTGGGGACAAATGACTAACCAAGGATCATTTGATAAGGTGCAGGAAGAAAATCTCAGGATCACACAAGGAAGGACAGCTGAAAAAAAAAATAGGAGAGGAGAAAGCTGAAGTGGCAGCAGACTTAGTGTGGTGAAGAAAAGGATTCATGTGGTTTAGGCTTAGGAGAAGGCAGAGCCAAGGAACTGTACTAGGGTTGCAAATTCTCAAGATGCTTCTCTGTAAGGCAGAAGCTCATTATAAGGACTAGGAAATGGCATGATGTCTGTGATTCTTGACAAGCAGAGCATGACCTCACAGTTAAGGCTTATGTTCTCTATTTCAGTCTCCATCATTCAGCATTGTGCCAGCCCATAGTAGGCACGGTTCCTGTTGAATGAATCAATACCTAAGGCAGGAGGGTAAGCATCTTGATCCAAAGGAGTAGCTATTCTATACCATGAAGGCATCCCAAAGCCCTATAAGTAAGGTAGGAATGCAGTGCTTAGTGGAAAGAGTGGAAATCTCCAGCACCCATTTGTGGAGCTTGGAATGAGCTGAAAGACACAAGGCAAACATTCCTGATCTGGCTGTGTGGCTCAGAGTCACAAGGTTCTGAGAGATAAGCTGTGCTGTGCACAGGACTGGAGAAACAAGGACTGCAGAGTGCTGGTGGATGTTTGCTCTCCAAGGGGCCAAGCCTGCCTGGACTCTCCTCAATCTTCTATGTACCAGACAACATGGCTTTCTGTCCTCCCCTCTCCCAAGAGGTCCTTCTCTAGACCTGGTCTTCCAAGTTCACCAAGATGAATTCACCAAGATGTTAGCCTGAGATTTCTTCTGGGGACCAGTTATAAACTTGCCTTGGTGGGCTGGTGGAGAAGGACCTTGGCTGAGTACATGCTATATGTTATGGATAAGACATGTAGTAAGGGTTTTATGATCCTCCTCTAGTCTCTAAGAGAAGAGACATTGTTGTCCTGGGTTTGTAAGCTGGGAAGTGACCTAATGATACACAGTGTTATGGGGTCAGGCTGTCCTCAAGTCCAAACTCCAAGGGTGGCCTCTTACAATTGTCTCTATCTCCAAAAATGCATGCATGCCCAATGCATTAAGTTGAGTTGCATACAGATGAGTTGCATACAGATCAAAGGTGATTTCTCACTTGCTTCAGACTACCCAGCTAAGAAGTTCTGTTTTTCTAACCCTTCAGCTTCCTCCATGAAGGTGCTCAGCCATATTAGCACCACCTTATCTCGGCAGTAATGGCTGTAGTGATGGCGATGAGGAAGATGACAATGGTCATTTATGCTATTTCACTACAACCCTGACATATTTATAAGGAAACAAACTCAGAGAGATTGAATTATTTGCCCTAGATTATATAGCTGGAACATGAATCCTTTCAACAAAACCCCGTATTGCTTATGCACAGATGTATAGAGATTAAATGTTGAAGGGTGGTAAGGGGTTCAATTTAAGGATCTCTGCACTCATCTTGTTGCCAGGCAAAAGACTCCTTGTCACAGTAACCAATAACCAGAGCAGTTAGATATGATCCACGCTGTTTCATGCCTGCCATTTTTCCAGAGGCTACATCTGGTCTGATTTCTCCTGTTCTAGGGCCTTAGGATCTGAACAGAGAAGGAAAAAGCAATGAACAAAGCTGATCAGGCAGCCAGCTCAGAAAGGAGCGCCCCATGGCTGGGATAAGTCTCAGCCATTTAATATTAGTTTTCGTCTCTTATTGATCCATTTTATTTTCCTCTTACAGGAGAGGAGCATCCTTACAGTCTGGCTCATCAGTGGGCCTTTAAAGGTTTCCTATTGATCTGTAAAACTATTGTCTCGGGTTCCATTATCCCTTTTGGAAATATCCTTTGCTTTTTTGTCATGTTCTGTATTTAGTTTGAATCCCAAACATGGCTTCTTTTCTGGGAGCAAATAACTGATCTCTGGAGCCTAAGGCTGCAGATGGGTCCAAATCAGTAACACGCCTGGCTCCCATTCCCAGGCTTCTGGAGGTCTTCTGCTGCAAAGATCAATGGTGCATGTGGGAAGAGAGGCAAAGCTGCAGCAAAGGCCCACTGGCCTCACTCAAAGGGAGATGAGTAATGGTAAAAATGCAAGTTGCCATTTCTCCAACAATTGCTGAATGCTTCCACTGCAGAACCATGGAGAAAAATTACACAGGTGAAGAAACTGAGGCTGAGAATTCTTTGTCATGGGATATACTGAGATCAAAGTTCCAATTTCAGTCATAATTACCTGCATGCTGAAATAACAGGCAAAGTTCTCAGAAAGAGAGACTGGGTTTACTCATTTCCAAGATGACCTGATCATGACAGAACGTTCTAGATTGTTATATAGGTCCATTAAGTAATGTAGCTATGGCCCTTCATCTTCCAGCACAGAGGAGGTGCCCAGTGGGGACTTAAGGAAAGGACATTGACTATCTTTGGCCTATTTCCTTACAATATTCATACATCTGCTCTGTTCTCTATCAGATACAAAGGAAAAAATCGTATTTTCTAACATTGGTACTTCACATGAACCCAGATTTCCTATGAGTACAAACTATTATTGGTTGATAGGATTGGTGGCATATAATAGGTACTCACTAAATATGGATTGCTTCACTTATCCACCCACCTCTTGTTCCTCAGGAACTGTGAGACACTGGGTTCCAGCATCTTCAGATTTCCTTTTCCTTTACCTCCTTGCACAGCCTTCCTCTTTTGGACCCTTGATTGGTCCTTTTCTAAGATCTGTTTCTGTTTGAAGCTGTGTCAGACAAGTCACAGATACTCAGGATTCACTCTTTTCTCCTTCACTCCAGGAGCTTCTATCTGGCTTCTCCCAAGCTCTTATCCCACCAATCTTCCATCCATTTGTATTTGTCAACTTGTCTTCCTTGTCCTATGCCTGGTCTTGGATAACCTCACCAAAGTACACTCCTCTCCTAGATTCTGGGTCATCTGTAGCTCATTCATTCATTCATTCATTCATTCATTCATTCATTCATTCATTCATTCATTCATTCACTTGGCACTTTCCATGAATACTGTGTGCTGTATGAAGCCCTAGATTGAGCCATGGCCTCTTTTTCAGGAGCAGTGAGACCACAGTGCATCCTGCATCCTCCCTCTGGTCTTGTCTACTGTCCACCACACATCAACATTTTCAGCCTCTATTCAGAAGTCATCATCTCCACCTCTGCCACCCTTAGCAGGGACAGTTACCTTTACTCTGGATTGTCCCATTTCTTTAGTCAACTTCTGTCTTGGTCCACATCACTTGGACTAGAATTCTGTTTTGTACCAAGCAGCTCTCAGGGTCTTTCAGGGGTAAAAATGAGGCCAGGTTCAGAGTACAGCTACTGAGATGAACACAATATTTTCTGTAATTCCATCAGTCTCTCTTGCTTCTTCTTTTCCATCTGTCCCCTAATCAGTGGCATGCTGCCAGAAGGTCAAACTATGTTTTTTCATGCTTCCTGAGGAGGTCTGTTCATTGTAAAGCAAGCTGGGAAGGATATAGCCTATTTATCCCACCAGGGTCCTCAACTTTCACCATGCACACAGCCACACAAAACAAAGTACTATGCATTCTCATTAAGGAATACTTGTTCCTCTATTTCAAAACCCAGGTTTCAAGGACCCTTCCCTCTCCTCAAATCCAGCCAGTTGTCTCTTGTATTCATCTCCTGTTCTGCTACAACAATCAAAGAGACTTAAAGCAGGTATTTGTACTCTCCTTGTTCCAGAAGGCAGAAGTCTGAAGTCTCAGTGCTAGCAAGCTGCAGTTTAGCTGAAGGCCCTGTGTTCTCGACATCCCTGGTGTTTCTTGGCTTGTGGCTGCACCTTTCCTTCTCTATCTCCCACCTCATGAGCCCTCATGCCTTCCTTCTGTGTCTATGTTGTTGCAAGCTCTGAGGGCAGCTATGGGACTTAGGGTCCATTCTCATCCAGGGTGACCTCATCTAAATTCATTCAATCCTACAAAGATCCGTTATCTTCAGAAGATCACATTCTGGTTCTGAGAGATGAATTTTGAGGGGACTCAGTTCAGTCCCAAGTGCCCTTCAGTTTGTCTAGTCTACTCGCACAAAAAATCAGTCACCCAGTATGGTTGATCACAATCCTCCAGACCTTGAAAACCTAAAATAAAATTAATTTTCCCCACTAACTTGACTATCATAAGTAGCAGTGATTCCTAATCATAACACACATTACTTTTATTTTAAGCAATTAAAAAGTCATGGTTTGGTAAACTCTAAGCTCCATGGGATGGGTCTGTAACCTGCCTCCTTCTGCCCCATTTCCCAGAGAACCATGCAGTTCATATGTGAGTTTCCATGGCTACCTGTTGAATGACTGCATGGTGCTTTGAGTAGCAGTTTGTAGTCCTCTATCTGACTTTGAATACTCTTCCATTACCTGTCACGGCACCATCCGTTCCAGTCAGCATTTACTAAGTAAAAATTAGGTGCTCTCAATAAATATTTGTTGTTGATTGATTAATCCATCAGCCAGGTTTCCTGCTGAAGCATTTTTAATGTGGGTCTCCAGAGGGGCGCATGAGGGGCACAGAGGGGTAAAAGACTGAGCATGGAGACATCGGGTCAGCATTCCCTCCGCAGCACTTCTGAGCTTATGTGAGGTTTCTGTTTGCCTGAGAGTTCATTTCTAGTCCTTCAAGACAACCCTACAAATAATTTTTGGAGCAATAGATGGTGGGGTTCAGGACCTGAGGTTAGGAGTCATATAGTAAGACTAGGTGACACAACCATTTTTCCTCCAGGTAGAAGGCTCCAGATAGGTGGGCTGACCCTAGAGTGGAGAGAGATCCCAGGTATTCTGCTCTCTCCTGAGTCACCCATGGGAAGAAAGTTTGGGAGAGATGCACTATATGGCTGCATAATTTGAAATATATCACAGCTCAGTGCAATGTGTCCCCAAGAAAGGGTGTTTTAAAAATCCAGGGGTTATCAGGCCTGGTCTGAAAGCAAGTATGTTAGATTGGTGGTTTCTGACATCTTTAACAATTCTGTGGATGGAGTCCAGTCAAAGAAGGTCAGTGGTTACTTAGAAACAACAGAAGAAAGAAGGAAGGGAGGAAACAAAAGAAGGATTGAGGGAGGGAGGAAGGGGAAGGGAGGACTGCAAGGACAAAGAGAGAGGGGAAAAGGAAGGAAAGAAGGAAGGACAACAGACAAGAAAACAAGAAAGATAGCAAGAAAATGAACAGGGAGTGTCAGGAACCAATCATTTTACTCTGTTTCTTGGCTCTCAATCATTACAACTGCTACCCACACCTGCAACTGACCCCCAACTTCACCCAGCTGCCATGACCTAAGCACTGGTGAAGGCACAGGGCAGGCACCTAGTCAGTAAAAACCTTCGTGTGATCACTGTTACATTTTTATGTGTTCATTTTTGATCTTCTCTAAGTGTCCTAAGTCACCCACCCTCTTAACACTTATTCCTCCAGGGATTACCATACTAAAGCTGGCTTTATTTTGTTTCAGTTCCCTGGTATCCATTTCAATAGAATCACTAATACCACTCATTTTCAGATTTTGTGTGCTTAATAGATTGAGAATATGAGGTCATGTGTCCAAAAGGGTAATTATCATCCTGGGCAAGGACTGAATGGTTCCATTGTCCTCAAAATATAAGGAAGCAGAAACAGACTTTTGTTAGGGCATTACCTGATGTGTGTGTGATTTCTAAAAGTGCACATGACTCAATGTGCTGTTGCAAAATAACAGAAAGTTAACTTTGCTTCAGGGAAAGTGGGATTTTAGTACAGTAGAGTTGTATTATCAAGAAATGCAAGCCATGGGTAGATTATATTGGGTACTAGCTTGTTGGCTGCTGATGCATGACAATTTATCACATGTGCCTATTTAGGTAACTACAACTTTGGCTTCCTCAGTTCTTGCCACTTGGGGTTGTACAGTGGACAGTGTGTTTCCATGGCTTTTTGCAAGAGGGAAAGGCCTCCTTTCACTTCCTAGAGTGGAGAATACTTCTAGGCCATCCTTTCACTTCCAGGAGGCAGAGAGTTTCCTGTTTTGTTCTTTCTCAGTGGAAGTAGAAATGAATTGAGGAGGTGAGGAGAGAAGGGTGGAGCCAGGGATGGAGGGACACACTTCTGCACCACCACCAAAAAGCATGAGCTGCCTTTTCTCAGCAGACCCCACCTCTTAAAAGCATGTTCATCTAGAAACCTTCTAAAAGCCCTGCCTCTAAGTCATGAGTCTTGGGGGAGAGGTATTCTAGATCTAAACCATTGACTGTGAATTTTAAATATAGTACAACTTTGTTTGCCTTTATTTGCTGAATATATTTGGTTAACAGTTTCTTAAGATCAGGAAACATTCAGAGGTCATGCAGATTTTTATTTTCTCAGTAATCCAATAACATCATATATAAAACAATGCCAGGTTTTAAATGTATCCTGATCAAAATATGTATAAAATTATACACAGTAAATGATTCAGGAAGGTACCGAAGAAATGAAGCTTCCCTCTTTAGGGCTGTATGATCAGGGTCTATCTGTAGTATGGTGGGAGATAGAGTAGAAGGAATAGAAGAATAAGGAATAATTGTAAGTTCATTCACTCGCCATTTTAGATGAGTGCCCAATGTCATGCTAAGGATGTCACCTATGTTATCTTTGTCAGCTGCTATTTGGAAGCACAGGCTGTCATCCACTCCTCCAGACCCTTTGCACCGTCCCAAATCTGATTATCTATCCAGGAAGTGACTCGTGTTTATCAACATTAATACAGGGTCAAGTGCTAAAAAAGAGATGTGAGCACTCTGAAGAAGGAACCTGGGAGGTCCCATACAGCTCAGCTTTGGATTAGCAGACTGGCTGGAACATTCCATCCATCCCTCCGATTCACTCTCCCTCTTCTGCCTGCTGCTTTGCAACCCCAGGAGGAAGCCTCTATAGGCAGCAGTAACAATTTCGCTTGCTGTCTGGCTCTGGATTCCACCAAGGAAGCCCGACCATGTCCCATGTAAGACATCCAGAAGCAACCTCCTCCAGAAGTCTTTCTAAGAGTTTCATGGTCATCCTCAGATTTCCTGCATCCACACATCACAGCCACTTCTCGAGCAGAATGTTAGATGTTTCAGTGCAAGAAGGTAATGGAAAAGAATGGGTACCGGGAAAGTCTTCTGAGGGTAGGGTCCTGAAATGGTTCTTTTAGCAGCTGTTTTAAAATCTTTGTTTTTGTAGATGTTGCACTGAACACTTCTCATATGGGGTTCCCTCCATGCAGAGGCATACTCCTTGGTGTCCACTTTGGAAATGCAGTTGTATCCCACAATCATGAGATGGTATCCCCAAGACAGCTGCTTGACAGCTCAGAAACTACAGTGTGAAATCAATCAGAGAAGATGCTGAGAATACGTTTTGGCAAAAATGTGGACAGGGCAAAGGAAAGGACGAAAGTCAGGCTACTGGTTACCTGGCTTCCCTTTCTTGGGACTTAGCTTTTCTTTTTACCAAAGGCCAGAGGCTCTGAAAGGCCACCCTCTCCCTACAGCTGCCTGTGCTGGGTGCTCACAACTGCCTCTTCCCTTACTGCTCAGACTGGTACATGGTGGACCTCTTCAATCCCCAGTCCTAAGCCCTGCTTCCAGCTCTGAGAAAAGTTCCTCTACAAAACTCTCTTCCCATTACCTGTTTCTTCTTTCCAGCTCCTAGAAATGGCTAGACAGATGGGATGGCCAGGATTAGTACCTGGGGTCTGGTTATGAATGGGAGGTGGACATTCTTCTAGGCAGCTACAGAATATGTGCTAAGGTGAAGCAGGCTGAATAAAAACAGTAATTATTATTAATGTTGGCATTTGCAGCCTGCTTTGAGCCTGACCAGGCACCAGAATCCTTAGCTCCATAACTCCCAATTCTGAAGACATCATTACCTTGCTGGACTCAGTTTACCTAGACAGAAACAGAGTCATTACTGAAGTCTAAGGCTACCCACTTCACTGTTCAGTGACAAAGTCAGCATTTGACCTGGGCTCTAATTATTTCTGTTTGGACTCCTTCCCACCTCTCAGTGACAGTAAGTCTGATCAGGGTGAGAGATAACTGGCCTAGACATACCATTCCTTCTGGAGCAGACCAGAGGAAGAGCATGTTCTTCACTGCACAACTTCAGATGCCAGAGGCCTTCCCCTCTGCCCACCTCTTAGGAGGAAGGCCAGTGGAGTTGTTTCTTCTGGACCTCTTTTCAACCTGCCTGTACCAGCACCCTCTGCATATGCAACCAGATCTGGACTTCAGAAGCTCCATGACCTCTCCAAGTTAATAGCTGTCCATCTTGCAAATGGCTTATGTCTTTGCCTTTGGGTCCTGAACTCTGGCCAGCCGCTCCATCTGAGCCAGGGCCCACCTGCTCCTCAGAGAGACACAGTCTCAGAATGAGCAGAACTGATGTGATTTCCTTGTGGCTGAGAAAGCCTAGTGTGACCGCAGGAGAAAATCAGGGTCTCAGGCATGCAGACCTGGCAAGCAATGGAATGGAAAACCTGGGTCTTGGAGAAGAGAAAGGAAGAACTTTCTCTATCAATGAAGTGTGCTGCACTTCTAAATGTTTTCTTTACAAGTTCATTATTAAAGTTTGGGGAAAGGTAGAAAAGTCTGGGAAAGGGAAAAAAGCATGACACACATCTCGAATGCATCAGAGGAGTTTTTTTCTGTACTTTTACATGTGTGTGCACATATGGTTTTGTTTACTTGCTTGGCTGTTTGTTTGTATATTTTGTACAGGGTCTCACTGTACAGCTCTGACTCGGACTGATCCTTCTGTTTTCGGCCTCCCTAGCACTGGCAGTGCAGGTGTGCACTACCAGGCCAGTGTCGGTGGCTAGCTCAGTGCACTGGGGGCAGGGACAGTGCAGCATGTGGTGCCAGGGATCACACCCCAGTCCCTGCACTTGCTTAGGCAGGTGCTTAGTCCACTGAGCCATTTCACCTGCCCTCATATGTCTATTTTTGTTGTACTACTGCATCCTCATTACTCAGAGTAGAGTCTGTCAATTTATAGCCCTAGAATAATCTGGGAACTGAAGAGAGATGCAAAATCCCATGCCAGCAAAATGGAATCTGTATCTTAATAGGCTTCCCAGTACCCCGAGGGGATATGGCTATCACACTGCATTGTATTTAATGGTGGGAGTTAATTTCATTAATCCACTTTTCATTCAGAATTCTACTTCCTTGGCTTATAATCCAAGCATGCTAGGTAGCTGAGCCAGGAAGACAGCATGTGTAAGCCCAGCCTAAGCCACTAGGGAGATAGCTTAATAAGAACCTATCTCAAAATAAGAAAAGAAAAACAAATTACAAGGGGCTGTAACTCAGTGTGAAAGCCCTGAGTTCAATTTCCGATATTTCGCACATCACACCGTGTCTAGTGTCTTGCTTGTAGAGTATCACATAGTGTATATGCAATTCAACATCTTTTCACATCCGTCTCTGTACTAGCAACGCGGACAATCGTGGGCACTATTGCTATGCTGTACTGCGTGCTAATCACGTGCTGGGTCCTGTGGTGACTACTGTGTCTGAATGATTTCATCTCATCCTCAGAATGGCCCCACAGAAGAAGGGATTCCTCTCATCTTGAAAGTCATGATATGGGCCTACTTTTAAAAATACAATACAACATTTCAAATAAGAATGCTTTTCAAATAATAATATTCTCATGACTGTTGACAAGAGTAATACCATGTGTTAGATAGTTTCTTTATTACAAAGACTGTGTTCATTGCTTCATATCCATTTTTCAAAAGGCAAACCTCAAACAATACTAAGAAGTAAGAGTTATGATTAATTCCCTGAAAGCTGGAGTGAGCTAGGTTCAACTATCTTGTCCAAAGTCAAACGTTATGACCCTGGCAGAATTCCAGGCTGAGCCTGGTCGGTCGGGCTCAGTGATGCACCCTCTGGACACCAGGCAAAGTGTGGCTGGTAGGAAATTTCTTCTAGATCTCCATGAATCCCCAGGCCTTCTCTCCCTGTCACTGTCATGTCTTTACACAGGTCACCTCTTTCCTGAGTCATTCCTCTTTGAGCAGACAGAAGATCCTTCAGCCTGACCTGATGTCTCCAAGGAGCAGAGGATTTCTCCTGATCGTTGCCCTGTGGGCCTCTGGAGCCTCAGACATCCAGACTGGCTGGCCCCGTGGCAAACATCCCAGGACTGCAAAGGAACAATGGGTGCTGAACTGCAGGTGACCTGGCCTGCTAATCACTGCCTGATTACCAGCTAATCAGTGCCTTGCTGGGACACTGAATCCCAAATCCCTTTGGACTGGGCTGGGCCCTGGCAGGGCCCCATCACCTGGTTAATATGGCAGGGGGTGAAGCAAGGGTCACGTCTACCAGTACAGAGTGGCCACAGGCTGCCTTCAGGGAAATGGCCAAGGGATCTCTCTCTCCCCTGTTGATCCTGGCCAACTGCAGAATTTATCAACAGCACAGGAGTGAGTAGAGGCATGGGAATGAAAGGCCAACTTCTCTTTTGTAGAATTTACAGGAAAAAGGTTAATCAACTTCCAGGCACAGAGACAACAAAGAACTCCTTTATTTTCAGAAACGCCAAAAGAGGTCTTGTCTGAGGTGGGGAATTAATGTCCTCCACCAGCAAACCCAGAGCTGCCATCTGCACCATCAGTACTGTTACCTACAATATCACTCTCCTCTCTACCTTCACCCCACCCCCACGGTTATCATCACAACTACCAAATCTATGACCAGTACCACCAACTCCATTATGACTATCAATATCATCATTATCACTATTAATTCTTTGACTTGAAGAGGAGAGTCTCATTATAATCCACATAATCGTGAGTTTTCGTCACCACACTACCCCCACCACCATCTCAACACTATGTCTGGCCATACTGTGACATCATAATCTTCACTGCCGCCATCATCCCTACAGTTACTATCACCATTATCTCCATTATTATTATTATTATCATGCTCACTACCACTACTGCTAGCTCCACCACTGCCACTAACACTGCTTCCACTTTCACCATCACTATTCCTACCATCATCAGCACCAACCTGACCACCTCCACCATTGTTGACACCACCAAGATCAACACCCACCCACTATGACTCCCTACTATCCCCATAATGTGGCCACCACAATGGCCCTTCTCCCACTGTCACACACTGACGTATGCTAGGAAAGCAACTTGGAGCAATATTATTTTTTAAAAGAAAACATTGGTTTGAGAGTCAAAGAAACTTAGGATCTATTTCCTAGACACTGGTTGTTTGACTCTGAATCACTAAACTTTGAAAGCTTAGTTTCTCCAAATAGAAAAATGAGAGATAGTAATAGAACCAATTCAAAGGACTGTGGCTCATGCAAAACATTGATCAGTGTTTTCTACTATTTTTAGTAGAAAACAAGTGGGGAGAGGAGCTCACACACCACCTCCTCCTGGGGACAGGCTTCAGAAGGCACCAGCCTGAGAAAGCTGTGGATCTCAGCACACCACTTCTTTTCTGCAACCTTGCTTGAAGATGTATTAGGGAACAATTTACCTCTTCATCCCTAATATATGGGCCCTTCTAACATTCCCAGCAACTCACAAAAAGCCTAAGTCTGCTACTGCTGGTATAGGTTGAAGAAAGTTCCAGACAAGGAATCTGCTGGGCAAATTTGAATCCATATTCTTTTTAAGGCTGTGTCACTTGAGAAGGCCTTGACCTCCCAGAGAATTCTTTGTGTCTTCCAAAAACCAGACAGTGACACTCTCTTCCTCAGAGAGTAGAGAGACATACTAGAGCAAGCCCTGTAGAACACCAAGTGTGAAGTAGACTTGCAATACATTAAGCTAATTTTGTCCACCAATATTGGAGCCTTGAATAGACAATTATGAGGAAGTGGCAAATCAGTGTCTTGCTCTAGTGAACTTTCCTCTTCCTCTTCCAGATTGAACCAGCCTTCCACTTGGACTGGTCTCTGAGTATACTGCAGAGGTCTAATAAAAGGTTACCTTTGCCCAGTTGCTTCAGTTCTAGGAAGCTGTTCAATGTTTGACTCCAAACAAGTAAAAACAGTTCATCAAGCTAGTTCAATTGAATTATTGCTCCTTGGGAGCTTTCCAAAGCCAAGATTTCCTTCAGAGGGACTTGGAACTTATTTAATTCTGGAGAATTCAGCTCCTTGGCCCTCTCTGTGTACCCTGATTTTGAATGCAGTGCTGCATGAAGATAGCGCTCCCCACCCTCACACACTCATCAGAGGTGCTGCTCTCAGACGGGCTGGTGACTTAGGCCATGCGAACCAAGGGTTCCAAGCAGCTGTCAGCCCAGTATGGGCATTAGCACAGTGGGCACCCTAGAGGTATGTGCATGTTAAGAAGAGGAGGAGGAAACACTTCACTTCATCCATCAGGTGCAGCTCCTCTACATACTAAGTGAAGAGCATGTCACAGTGAAAGGCCTCTCGGCAGAACTTCCAGCTAGGACCTTGGGACACAGGTTGCATAGGAGGTCAAGACAGGTGGGAGTGAACTCTGCACCCACACGCATGCAGTGGTCACACTCTGCACTTGGAGGGGAAAGCTTAGCCCTCCCATGGCCTTCAGTAGAGGCAGCTGCTGGCCAGGCTGTAGTACTTCCTGGTCAGCCTTGTCTTCTTTGAGAAAGTCCAGATTTAGCTACCAAGTGAGACAGAAGAAAGGTAGGGAAGAACACTGACTTCCAGACAGCACAGGTTCTGTTCTGCATGCTTCCCATCTCCACCTTTCTTTGGGATCTGGAACCTCTGCCTGGATGGATGGACCCCTTTCATTTTGCAACCATTTTATGGAAAAATGTAAAATCCTTCTCGGATGCTGTTTTGAGTGTCTTACTGCCATTGAGTCCTCCTAATGGTCCTATTTGGTTGCCTTCTTTAGGTGGGCCCCTATCTGGGGCCAACCCTTGGCATTGTCTAACTCTTTCAATGTTCACCCTCTTGGCAGGAGTAAAGTTCCTTTCACAGACTATGACTCCTCATTTCTATAATTACTTGTGAGCTAAGGAAGCAGAGCTTACCCCTTTGCTCAGTGGTAACTCAGCAATTCCTCCTAACTTCTGTACAATGGTCCAACACGGGCATCATTTCTTTACTTCCTCTTTTGCTCAACAGTGAATTTGTCTTCTGTCTCTCTGACCCAGAGACAGCACATGCCACTCCAGAGCATGGATCTTTTATAGCCTCTCTTATGGGCCCAAGTGTGGATTCTTTCGACATGTTCCAGAAATGAAGCAAGTAAGCATACTCTTTCAGTTAGTTTCATGACTCTCTATCTAAAGAGTAGTATGCGATGAATCATGTCTTAATCCATTTTCTGGTGCTATAGTAGATTGCCACAGACTGGGTATATTGCAAACAAGAGAAGGTTATGGTTCTGGAAACTGGGAAGTCCAGGGATCAAGGGGTCCCATCTGGTAAGAGCTTTCTTGTTATGACAGGAAATGATGAAAAGCAGGTGTCATATGGTGAGGGATGGGAAAGAGAAGGAAGAGAAAGGGAGAAGGAGAGAGAAAAGGAGAAGGAGAGGGAGAGGAAGAAACTCCTCCCCTTTGCAATGAATCTACTACTTTGATAACGCCATTAATCTTGCTGGTTAAAACCCCCCTGACCTAGTCTCCTCTTAAAGGCTCCCTAATACCATCCTTAAAGACCTAAATACCATCCCAATAGCAATTGAATTTCAGGGTGAGTCTCAGAGGAGACATCCAAGCCATAAAGCCACCGCACATGGGCCCCCGTATCTATCTGGGGCCAAGCCTTGGCATTATCTGACTTTTTTAATTTTTACCCTCTTGGCAGGGGTAAAGTTCCTTTCACAGACCACAACTCCCCACTTCTCTAATTACTCATGAGCTTAAACACCTTCTTGCACTATCTCAGCTGTTTGGATTCTTGGGAATTACCTGTAAGGGCTTTAGTTTTTATTTCTGTTGGCTCCTTTTCTTATTAACATATGAGTTTCCCTCATCTACTACACATTGACTGTGAGTTTTAGATGTTGCCCGCATGGTCTTCCAGTGTTTCATTATTTTATTAATGTCATTTTAATATCTTTAAGAAAAAAATTCTCAATCTCAGTATGATCTTTTGTGCCTATGGCTTAGGATTTTTGCCATCATTAGAAAGTTTTCCTGACCATGAAGCTATCAAAATGTTCTCCTCTATGATTTTTCTGTTTACCCGCTCAAATTTCCTCTGACCATTCACCTCTTCCTCACCAGGAGTCTGCTCTATGTCATACAGGACTGTAGCTGCTCCTGCTGAGGAGGGCTGAGGTTCTCAGTGCCATCTAGTAAATAACAGAGCCACTGCTAGTGACTCCCATTCGCATTTCAGTTCCTGGCCTACAGATGTGTTTACTCCTCAGTCTCTGTGCCATTCTTGGGTCTTGGTTCTGGAGCCCCTGCCAGACTGATTTTATTATGATGGTTTTGTCAGATCTCACTATCTTTAAGGCAAACTCCTGTGTTTGTCTTTCTTGTCAGTGGTTCAGAGAAACCTTACCCTTGTGTGCCTGTTTTAACATGATATCTCTACATTTCATATGAATAAATTTAAAACAAATAAATGCATGCCACTGAGTCCTTAAGGTGATGGTGTTGACTTTGCTTTTTTTTAATCATCTGGTTGTAAGATGCTTTTCTCCAGGCATTTTGCAGATGTCACCCTTTCGGGGTGGGTGTGGGGGCATCTTGTTTCCCTTTATGAGTCCAGGTGAGCACTGTTCTTTTGAGGAACAGTTGTTCCCTCTCCTGTCCTGCAGGGTCTTGGGGCACCCAGGGCAGCTGGAGATATGCTACTTGGTTCAGGCCTGCTGCTAATGCCTGATCCCTTCTTGAATAATGACTCTGCTCAGGAAACCGTGTCTTAAGGCTCAGATTTCCCCCATTTAAGTTTGTGGCTTCTTGGCCCGGAGCCTGTTCCCTTCCCAAAATGTTTGTTAGTATAGTGGCTTTTTATGGCACTTTATGGAAAAATTAAGGGGTGGGGGGTATGACTGTATTCTGCAAACCAGCCCATCCTGAAGCTTCGTTTACTGGAATTTGAGTCCTCTGCATACCTTGTTAGCAGAAAAAAACTTCAAATAGACTTTTTCCATGCAAGCTTACAATTGGAATGTTCTTCACCTCTTAACTCAGGCCAGGACAAATGTGGCCCAGACTCTGAAAACAGTCAGTTACTTAGAAGCCACACAGCAGCCTTTGCACAACATTTATGACTGCAGTTATCTGTGCAAGGATCGCCAGGAGGAGCCTAGTGATACAGAGGGTAGAGGCCACTCCATCCTTGCCAAATTGACCCCTGGGAGGGGGACCCACCCCTGAGGCTCTGCAAGGCTTAAAGTCACAGCTGGGAAGCTGTTAGGTTGGAGAGGAGCCCTCCAGCAGGAAGTAGAATCTCTTTCTCTGCTTCAGAAGGTAGCCAGCAGGATCAGATAAAGCCTGGCCCCTGATAACCAGGCCACTGGGAGAGGAAGAGGGGCCACAACAAGGCCCTCCCAAAATACCATGTTTTTCTTAGAACCTGGGCCTGTATTGCACACAAATTTGAGATTATCTCTGACACTTATCTGAAATTAACTGTGGTTTTCAAATGCAAAACATTTAGGGGAGGTTTAGATAAGAAGAGGCCTATTTATGATATTTGCCACAAGGGGAGAAAAAGTGCAAGAATGAGAGAGAGACAGAGACAGAGAGACAGAGTGAGGGACAGAGAGGCAGAGAAGAGAGAGCACAAAACAATAACAAAGGTCTTTCCAGAACCATGGCCCACAACAGGGACTCTTTCCTTGCCCCTTATTCATAAGGAAAAGGAAAACTTTTACTGTAAATGCTTGTATCCCCATAGACTGTTGGAGAAAACACTGCTTCCAAGGAGTAGGCTAGGTTCCCTTTCTGTTCTAGATAAAGTGAGACTTGGAAGACTCTTGCTCTGAAAAGCTGTGCTTAGCACACGTTGAAATGTGTACATTGGCCAGTGGTTTCTTGCTCTGAAGGGAGATTCTCAGGCAAGAAGGACCTGGAACAGGTACCAGAGGCAGGGTTAGGGGAGGGCAGAGTTCTGCTGGAGATGCCTGGGAAAGAACCCGTGCAATCTTTGTGTCCAAAAGGACTCATCAGAAAAGCCCAGAGTGCCTATGGGCTCGGGTGCACTTGGCTTTCAAGAGAGCAACTCGGCCGAGCAGAATGCACCATGATTCTCACTCTAGAGACGGGGATATGGAGGCTCAAGGGAGGTCCGGGCTAGAAAGGATGCAGGGCAGAGTTGAAGCAGACCTGCTCTGAGTGCACACGTTTAACCACATCACCAGGTGATGTCAGTGCCCTGGCTTTCATTTCACTGCCACTAGTTGTCATTGCTTCATTCTGCACACAGTGTATGTGAATAGCTGGGAAGAGGAGAGAAGACTGAGTTAGGCATGGGTATCACGGGCGAGATATTCGAAGGAGGAACTCTCCGAGAAGCATGGTAACGAGAGTCCCAATGAAAGCCAATTTCAATTGCACATTCACTGTGTGAATAACACAGCATAGTGTTGAGTGGAATCTCTGTAAGATTACTTGCATCGCAATTATGTATGCTACCCTGTGGGTCACTGCATATAACACTCATGTTTCTGCATGTGAGCTCCACAAGCACTGTGCATACAAATCCATGTTAGGGATAGAAAATACAGGGCTCAGAAGGGGTGAGATTTTTACTAGCCTGAGACTGAGCCAGGATCTGAGCTCTCCAGGGCAAAGAGCCACCCTCTGTCCACTATACGGTGACACCTCTTCGTGATTGTGGCCCAGTGGGTGTCAGCCATTTCCAGTGGCTCTGGGCTATGTCTACATTCTTTCTCCCTTTTTCTCCTAGACACAAGGTTACAAAGGACAGAATATCCCAAGACACAAGCCCCCAAAGAACAAATGATCATCAAATCATGGGGAAATATTTAACCCACATACTGCTGACATTTTTGCATGACCCCACTTCACATATCACCTCTTTTCTTGGCCAGAAAGAAATGACATTTAAAAAGCAGAGTTTTTCTAACCTCTTTCAGCTCTAACCCATGTTTCCTGTGTACTTAGCAGGTCTTAATGGAAAGCAAACTGTGCTCTCAGGCATCTACATTCTTGATACCTTCCTTCACGAACCCATGTAGTTAAAAAAAGCGCACTGACAATAACATTTTTAAAAGTATCCCAACACTAAAAAGACCACTACTAATTCAAAGAGGTGAACCTGTTTCTTAAAGGTTGAAAAGAGCTGAGCCTTTCCGAAGATCCTCGCTCATAGTCACGTTTACAAAAATATAATCATTCCCCTCACAAGACTTTGTTTATCTGCCCATTAAAAAAAATTAAAACAACTTTTACTTTCAGCTCTCTGAGTAGGAACTGTTTTTCCAGCTGTATCATCTAAGGAGGATTCAAGGGGCCTGGTTTGGTTATAGTTTTATTCAAAATAGAAGGAAAGCTTCTTACACAATTTTATTTGGGCTAAACTGCCTGCAAAGAAGTTTATTTATACTGTTTTATCACACACCTGTTTGGATATGGGCTGTTTTCTGGTATTTAAACATACCATTTCTTGCCAGTTGCATTATCTGCAGAGCCCTGTGGTTTTGCTGCAAATGTTTCTTATTAACTCAGAAAGAAACACCAATTGCTTCATGAACATTATTAGCAAGGACTAAAATAACCCAACGGTTCCAAACTTCTAACAAGTTATCGTTGAAGAATCATATCCCAAGAATCCATGCTAAGTAAGGAAAAGGCCATTTCTTTCTATTTAGGGGGTAAAAGAAGGAACAGTGCCTTGTTGGATGAACTCCTTTCAAAACCGATTTTAAAGACACCTGTTTGTTTTGAGCTAGTACATTTGGGAGAAAGAGAAACACTGCTCTCCAGGCTAAAGAGGGATAGTTCACCCACTCCACTATGGAAGTCATAGGATACATATGTGGAAACCTTAGAATTGAAGTGAAGGATCTGAATCCAGGGTTGTGACCCTCCCTGGGGAATTTAAATGCTAGGACATGCTCTCATTACCCAGCAGGCAGTGCGGATCCAAGCAGCTGTCCAGCAATAATATAACTCGACATACAGTTCCCAGCCTGGCACCTCCTGGGCCTCCAGTCAACATTAGGGAAATCAGAAAATTGACATGTAGAATTGACCTCTGATTGCTTACCTGAAGGGTTTTTTTCCCCTGCTGCTGAAAAGCCAAGTTGAAACATTGGCTTACCAAACTCTAATATTTATCTCTGGCTGGGTAACAACTTGTCCTCAAAATCTAGCAATTTAATACAATAAACATTTATCATCTCAAGTTCCTGCAGGCTGGAGCCCACAAGCATGGCTTAGCTGGGTGACTTTGCCTTCAGATCTCTTGAGTTATTCAGCTTTCTGTTACAGTAACAGCTCAGCTAAGTCAAACTAAAAAGGGGAAAAGCTTACACTGGTTTCCAGTTTGGGAGGTTTTGGTCCGTGAACAGTTAGCTCTGTGGCTGTGGGGGTGGGTGGTACCACAGTACATCACACTGGAGTGTGTACCAGCAAGGCCCATTCTCCCTCCTCCATGGACAGGATACAAAAGAAAGAGAAAGCTACCCAGAATCTGCTTGGACCCTGATAAACCGAAGCTTTCCCTAGGCCTCACAGGTTCCAGTAGAACAATGGGCTTGGAGACCAGGCTTCTATGGGCCCCAGGGGACCGTTCAGACCCAAACTATCGCACCTAGCAGAGGCCACGACCTACTGCTGCACAGGGCTCCCAGCTCCTCTGAGGCTCGGCTGCAGAGGAGGTCTCTACTGTTTGCAATTTGCACAGCTCTGGCCTCCTTCAGTCCAGTGTGGAGGCTGCAGTACTGAGGCCTCCGCCCCTCTGTGCTGGCTGTGGCTAGGGAGGATTTCATTTCTTCAGTTTCTTGACACAGCCACTCCGTAAGGCTCTGCATGGAGTGGCAACTGGCTCCTTGCCGAGCGAGTCAGAAAACAAGGAAGAGTGACCAAGTCAGAAGCCACGCTGTGTGTGAGAGCTGATGTGGGCAGTGACATACAGCCCTGCAGTACCTCTACCATTGTCTTCTTGTGCGATCCAACCCACAAGGACAGCACCGGAAGCAGGCCCTCAGGGGCTGCCTTCGAGGCTGCCCGACTTATGGGTGGAAGCCCAGATGGGTAAGGGCCTGATCTACAGCCCCAATGGCACCTCAGCATGAGCTGCCACCTTCGACGGTGTTTCAGCCCCCTGGTGCCTGAGAAGCTCCAGTCCCATCTGCACTAGAAACATCTGCTTCCTCTACAGGGCACTCTATAGGCATCTTGCCATGAGGCTGCTCTCTTCAAGCCACTTCAGGCAGTGTCTCTGAAAAAAGAGGTGGTGACACCTGGCAGATGCTCTCATGTTCTGAGATGGCATAGGGTGGACCACACAGCCCCACCCTTGAGGACCTGGGGCATTGCCCCCTCTCCTCTGCAGCATAAAAGTCTAAGCTATGACTAGAAATATGGAACAGTTCTTTCTTCTTGAAATTGTGAAGAGCAAGTGGAATAAATGATTAAAGTAATGTCACAAAAGAGAGGTGCCCAGTCTTCTGTACTTCAAGATCTCTCACCTGCTTGCAGGAGTTTAGAAGGCCACAAGGTAGTGAAGATAGCAGGCAGCCACCATTAGACAGTGTAACTGTTAGGCCATAGGGAGATAGAAGTCTGAGCGTGGGTCATATAGAGCAGTCTGCCTGGATGTCAGCTGTGACCCCAGTGGTGGCTTCCAAAGTCCACCCTATTGCAGGCAATGATGGGGAGATGGGGAGTAGGCAGGAGGCAATGTCTCCAAGAGGATTTGTGCAGCCAGGGCTTGGCATAGGGGCCTCAGAGCAGTAGCTAATCATTAATAATTACGAAAGGATTGTATTTAATAGTTTACTTGGCACAAGGACAGTGAAGACAGTGCATTTACCGAGGAGTACATATTTACAGTGAGCCATCAGCTCTGAGAATGAGCATTATAGAAACAAAGGGCAGAATGACCTGAACTGATTTAGCAAGGCTGGGAAAGGCTGCTCCACTGCAGGCTCCAGTTAGATCTAGAAGGTACGTATAAAGAGGAAGTGGAAGAGGAAAGGCATCCTAGCCTAAGGGAACCACATGTGCAAGATGAGTGGAGACTGCACAATAAAAGTGAGAGATCCCAAGGGCGTGCAATGCCACTAAAGTAGAAAGAATCAGAGAGTGTCTAAGGTCACTCTTTAAGGATTTGGACTTTGACTCAACAAGCTCAAAACAAAAGAAACTAAGGAAGGGATTTAAGGGAAGGCACAATGTTATCAAGCGTCTCTATACAGGATCACTCTGGCAGGAGACCTCAGATACCATCAGTATTAGTGCTGCTGCCCTGTTTTCTCTTTCCCATGGCTATTGCAAACTCAAAGATACAGATGGTTAAAGAATACAAGAGCTCTGGCTGTCTGCCCTTTGGAAAACACAAACAAACCTCCTGGACCTTTGAATTCAACCCACCAGACTCTGGGTTCAAGTTCCCAGAACCAGTCAAGCAGCACAGATAATAGCTCCCCTCCCACCTGTGCCTTGGCTTGAACAATATGTTAAAAGATACTCATGTTCAGCCTAATGTTTTATGGGGTCAAACAACATAAGCACGGGCACAAAGTCTTGGCGTAACATCACTGAGGGCGGGAGGCAGCATCCAGCATTTCTTAGAGACCAATATTTCTTAAGCCTACGGCACTGCACTTCATAAATGACAATAAATGGTCTCAGAAAGAATACAAAATCTTGGTTCTCCAAAAATGCTTATTCCAAAGGCTATTTTCCTATTTGGAATAAAACTTTTTGTTTTTTACCACTGGGGACTGAAACAAAGGCCTTTGCACTGGGCCATGTCTGCAGCCTCCACAGAACTTTCCTGGGCCTTTTAATTTTGAGACCAAATCTGAATCACTAAATTGTCCAGGCTGGGCTCAAGCTCACAGTCTTTCTGCTTTGACTTCGCAGAATGGCTGGAAGGAACAGAACTTTCTTAGGTGACATTGGGTTTTCTAACCTTAGTTTCATTCACACTGGGGGCAGGATGCCTCTTTGTTGTGGGATGCTACTCAGTATGTTGAATAGCATCCCATCCTCTACCCACTAGATGAAGCATTTCCCCCAAATGTGACAACCAAAATAGCTCCAGGCGCTGCTAAATGTCCTGTTGAGACAAAAGTCAGTCTCTACTTGGGAATGCCTAGTGAAAGTCTGTGTGTTGCAGTAAAGTGTGTACACACAGATGCAGTAATACAGTTTATTTCATTCTGCTTTTCTGTTAGCCAAAGCAGGTCACCTGGCCAGACCCAACACAAACTAGGTGGGCAAATGTACAGAACTTCCATAAACAGAACCACAGGGTATGCAATAACAGGCAAGGATGTGCATTCCTCATGCAAGGAGAAGAGCAAACGACTGTAAAATAAAATTAAAACAACAGAAGTGTGATTTATATTATGAAAGAGGAGTGCAGAGTGCAATGCAAATGACCTCAGAGGCAACAAACCTAGTCCGAATATCAGAGACAGCTCTGCACAAGGATTTTCAACTGAGGCCTATTGCTGAATCCTGTTACTAAGCAAAGAACAATTATGAAGAGAAGGACTATTGCACGTGGAAAACCAGCACATTTGTAGAAAGAAGGTTTCACACTTTATAGTCCCCCCCAAAGAAAGATCTGATATCCATTAGTAAAATGTAGAAACAACTATTTCTACTAGTGGAATTTGTTTAATATTTACTATGTGTTAGGTACTGTAATATACATAGCAAGCTGTCCTGGCTAGAGCATACTCGAAGGCTAGTCCAGCGGAATAGCTATATCTTTATGTTGGCAGCCAGTGAGAAGATCAGAAGACAGTGCTAGAACGTAGGCACCTGGAAATAGCTCAGAGGCCCACTGAGGATGAGTGGAAGATGTAGCAGAAGAGGATGAATAGAGCTTTTGTGAACCTGAAGGATTAGTAAACACTAGAAAATGGGGCTGGGAAATAGCTCAGCAGCATGAGTGAAAGTGGGTAAGAGGGCTGCACTCTTCTGGTGAAAGCTAGAGAAAGCCAAGATGGCCGTCTAGGATGGGAAGGAAGCCTGTGTGGCAAAACAGAAAGAAATCTATGGAAGGGGAAGAAAATTTTAAATAAGATGATGGATGGTTTTAGCTTATATATGTGAATGTGAATTTAGGGATTATACCTGGTGCGTGACAGCCAATGAAGAAGGGAGACTTACTTATATATATATATATATATATATATATATATATATATATATATATATATATATATATATAT